>JAODAL010036219.1:0-41967 GCA_025379985.1 Phyllomedusa bahiana
CGTTCTTGGTGGGAGACTACGCGTGTAGTTTCCGGCACCTAGCCTTAGATTAAACTTTTGGAACATGTGTGCCACCATTTAAGAAGGAGTATTCTCCCAGTCGGGTTAGGATGTGTTGTCCGTGAGAGAACATTCTGTCCTTCCCCAGCAACTTGATCCCAGTTGCCACTCGCATCCGACCGTGCGTTTTGCTGAATAGTGAAGAAGAGCAACGCAAGGAGCGGAGTTAGCCCGACCAAACGGCCGGTTTCCACACCCTGGCACTGGGGGGTGTCCAGAGGCCTCGCTTGCAACCGTCACCAATCCCTTTGATGAACCCATGCAGATGGAACCGGGGCGCAGCTCTCTGAAACAAGAGTTGGCCGCGAACGGTCGGCTACAGACACTTGCACACACATTACTGTCGGAGCATCCGCAGAAAAAAAAAAAACAAAAGCACTTCCGGAGGATATGCCGCCCAACTCCCGAGCACTTCGGGAAACTCCCGCACTAGGTTCCGTGTGGAGAGTTGTTCCTAGGACCCAAATTCCTCCTCATCCCACGCTTGATGAAATGCCGGTACAGGTCTGCGGGTACGGATGCGGACTCACCACATTTCCGGTCTCGGGCGCAGGCGCTTCTTTAGGAGCTCTGGTTCAGGCCGGAACTTCTTACCACCGCTCCTTAGTAATCAGTATTGTCTCCCGGTGTATGCCTGGAAAGCCCGTGGTGATCCTCTGGTCAGCGTGAGCTGTATAAGTGACACTATGCAGGTCATCACCAAGCCACTGGTCTCTCCACCATAGGAGTCCTGCAAAGAAGAAGATCTCCTTCTACGTGTCCGAACGCTCGCTCCATGTCAGCAGTTATCATCGGCTTCTTGGTTGCGCCTCCACTCTCCTACACTGGATTGACTCTGTAGACGTAACTCTCTGGGGTCCTAATTGCCTTGAGTCGCTGTGGGCACTCGCCCGGTGCTTTCCTGCTCTCGCTCCGACCTCCGCAAGAGCCGTTGCCCGGCCTACCTGCTGCCCGAATATCTGGAGTTCGCTGATACAACCGTTTTCTCTGAGAAGCAAGCAAAGAGCCTTCCCATAACGATTGCCCGATTGACTTACCTACTTGCCGGGTACCATCCTCCTCGCGCAGAGTCTACACCTTGTTACTCTCTACTTTGTCCGTTCCCGAGACACAAGCCATGCGATGTTGGAATATCAATACGGGAAAATTTCCACCACACCCACATCCAATACCCCCCCCCCTACTTTCCACGCCACCGACAGGGTTTTATACAAAAGTCCTCCCTCCCAGCATGGGTGCCAGGATTCTTCTTCCACTAACAATCCCGCGCGAAAAGAAGGAGGGTTCCTTACGGCCCAGCACCGACTACCGGGGCCTGAATAGGATCCAACAGTGATGAATAATCATAACCCTCTGCAACCACACCCACCATCACCACGCGGAGCTCTTTGACCGCCTACGGGGTACGCTCGCCATGAAGATCTTCACACATTGGATTTGAGGGGGGCCAATACTCAACAAAATTTGGTCCGAATCCGTAAGGCCGCCACACTCACTCCCTGAATGGAAGAACACGGTCTTACTCTAACCACCAGGGAAGGGCACATGAGTATCCTGGTCAATACCAACTCAAATAATCCAGGCCATTTTGGAACTCTGTAAATGCGCCTACCCCGCCCGTCCCTATCTCAACCAGAACGTTTGTGAATGACGTCTTTCAGGGATCATCTCTTATACCTGTGTCGTTGGTCTACCTGGATGACATCTTGGTGTACACACCGGATCAGAGACTGCACAAGTGTCCACGACGAACCACGCCACACCCACTACTGAGGCCCCTTCGTTAGCTAAAACCTGCGCTATATGCCAAACTAGGAGTGCACCTTTCATCATACTAGCCTTCCTTTCTTCGGCTACGTCATCTCTGACCATGGCCTACGGATGGACCCAGCCCAAGTTGTCGGCCGTGACCCCATGGCAATGGCCGAACGCCCAGTTTTGTCCTACGGCCATAAGCGATTCCTGGACTACTCTCCGGCAACTCACACCCCCCCAGTCCCACCCGTGCCTCCACACACACATCCCGCACTTCTCTAGCGCTGATACGGCTCCCATTGTGGGCCCTCCACAAAGAAAAACGCAAATCCACTAGCTGGCCACCCTCCACGAGGCCGAGGAAGCATTCACCACACCTAAAACTAAAAGCCCACACCTTTGGCCTTTGCCGACTATCCTGTCCATGGCCTTACCCCACAAACCCTTTCTCGCTTGGATGTAGGACGCCTTCTGTTGGTATATATCAGTTGGGGAGCAGTCCCACCATCACCACCCCCCACAACCCCCGCAAAAGGGGTCCACAAACCGGGCAAAACGGTCACTTAGTGCCCCTTCTTTTCAAGACATCTCCCAAGCCGGCAAACAGCAAAGAAATTACACTTTTGCGCACGACGCACCCCACTCCCGAACCAACAACCGGGAGTCCCTTCACTATTAGCCATCAAAATGGGCATTGATAATGGCGCTTATCTCGTCTGCAGAAAAAGGTGCTCGCATCCCCATCTGCATCTATTCCGATCACACAAGAACCTTCAGTACCACCAGACAGTCGCTCACGCGCCCAACCCAACCTATCCAGCACAACACATCAACGCGACTCAATCCGCGCCAAGCAGGTGGTCCGCCGCTATTAGTTCCGCGGTTTAATTTACAGATCCACTTCCTTCGCCGTGGAGAATGAATGTGAAGGCGGACGCCCTCTATCGCGCCTCCGACTCGCTTGACAGTGTTAAGCGAGGTGAACGAAGTGACCCGGTAGCACATCAATACCCCAGAGCGACTTATCACTCCGCAACCTCCAGTCGACCTCTCAACAACGGAATGTCCCGCCGTGAAGACCAAAACTTCTGACGCGTGTAAGCCCCTGCGCCTCCGCACATCCTAACAGATGCTCCCTACCAACATCCTGAAGATGCCCTACCCCGTGCACACTGCTCATTGGGTGGCCGTCATACCCAGTGCTCTCAAAACGTTTCTCTAACTCTTCCGCCAGACATCTACACGTAGTTCTGTTGGTGGTCAGCCGCTCAATCACCTCACTCGCTAAGGAATGTCAGGGTATTAGACGTCCTCGAGTCCTTTACCATCCTGTGACCTTGCAACAATACACCTCGTCACAAACCCACCTACACCCGGCGGGCTCTTTGCACCCTTACCCATTCCCTACCGCAACATCGGTCTCATCGCCATGGCGATGCACTTTGTAAGCCGTACTTCCCCTTCGTACCGGTAACCAACACGCGTTTGTCTGGTAGAGGGGTTTGTGGGAGCGGGACGAGTGAAGGTCGGTATTTGGGGCCAAAAAAATGTGAGGAAAATTTGGTCCTACCTTTGCCCAAGGCCGTGCCCTTGCGTGGGTGGCGGGGGGGCCAGCCCTGGGGGCCTGCTGTTTTTTCACAGAATTTGTTCGTTGGCTTAAACGGTTTCCTCTGCAGTTCGTCCGTCGATAAGGGGGGTCACGAGTTCATTTCCAATGGCATGCGGAAAGGTGTTCTCACTCCAGGTGAACTTGATTTTCATCAGGGATTAACACCTCACCCACTCGATTGGCAGTTAGTGATCATAAATGGATGTTTTTCCGACACTTAAGATAGGACTAGTACAAGAGGAATCTGTCCAACTTGCTTCCTGGGCGAATTTTCGTATAATTCCCTAGACTCAGAGTCCCGCGCGGTGCAGCTACCATTCTACATTGTTGTACGGCCTTCATCCCCGCCCACCTCTCCCCCCGCAGGCATCGGCCGTCTGAGGTTCCGGCGGCGGATGCATTGGTCCTGACAAGAAGGCCATCTGGTTCCTGACCAGTCAATCTCTGCTCCGTGCTTCTGAGCGCACGAAGGCTCAAGCAGATAAAAGAAGAAGTCCTCCTCCAGTCTTTTTTTTTTTTTATTGGATTTTATTCAATTTTTAAGAGAAAGCATTCAAAGATATCATACCATAAAGTGAAAACAAGGTATCTTCAACATGTCACCATAACACAGTGTCAACTTCAACCTGGGCTATTAATACAGAATATAATCATTAAATGAGAAAAGAAAATGACATAGTTTTACCATATCGACTCCATGCCACCATCGTCAGCGTCGACCTCTGGGTCAGTCCATGTCGAAACCCCCCCACACCAGTCTAGGTGTTTATCCAGAACTTAATAGTATTCAATTCTTACTGAAACCAACAGTCCAGAGAGAACCTCGTACAAGACGCCTTAGATAACAGACATAGCTGGACTAACTTACACCCACTTTAGTAATGTAACAGAAAGGGGAGGGTCATATACCAGAGACATAAATCATGCGATATTAACAAATGGCATAAAAAGTAAGAGGGGTAAAATTAACAAAGAAAATAAAAGGTGAATAAAAATAAAAGTATGAATAAAATAAAAATATAAAAAGAAATAATAAAAGGAGAATAAATAACGAATAAGATACGGGAGTCCTGAGCCAGGGATCTTTCGTCCAACCCATCCCCAACAGAGATAGGAGGGGAGAGATGAGGAAAAGAAAAAGAGTGGAGAAGAGGGGGAGGAAAGGAAAGAGTTGGGGGGGCAGCCATCGGTCCATGAAGAGTCGTCTTACATATCGAGCACGAATATGATCCTGATTTTAACGCATTCAAAAGAATATCGTGAGAGAAGGGGAGGGTAGGTTGTGAGATTTGAGGCGAAGTTCCCAGTTCAGCCCCTCCAGCCGAATCTTGGACCCAAGAGGGAACTAATCAAAGGCTGTTTCCTGCCCCAGGTGGTCCCAAGGATTTCCCCAAGAGACCTTCCATTTGCATACCATCCCGTGTACTTAAAGGAGGCCATCAGTGGCAATCTCAATCAGTAGAAAAGTGAGCAAGAATAAAGGTATTCCACTTTTTGAAGAAATTTTTCGTTGCGCAGCCTTCCTTATGATACTTCCGCCTCCATTTGTCAGATATCAATTATTGCATTAAATTTTCCACCAGAAGAGACATGGGGAGGTGTTTTTGCGGTTTTTCAGGCCCAGAAGACAGGGTTGCGCTTAGCAACCAAAATAGCAATATGAGCAAGGCCATGGGAAGAGGTTTGGTGGAAAGTTAGGCTGACTCCCCAGGTTTCTGTAAGGTCAGGGGTCGTGAATAGTGAAAGATCAGCAAGTCATGATGCGACTTGGAAGCCTGATGTGCCCAATCGCTGACCGACAAAATCAATGAAGAATCCCCATAATTTGGTGTAGAGGGGAGTCATTCCCAAATTCCACCGTGCCACAATGATGTAGCTGAAGCTGGCACTTAAGCAGAACTTCGCCTGGTCTGGTTAGGTTTGTGTATGGTGGGAATTGAAGCCATAGTAAAAATGCGATGTGTACTGATCTTGAGGGGGTATGCACTCATACTCACAGATTACTTCTTTTCGCACTCTACGTCTGAAGGGGCCCTTGGTGATCTTTTCCGGGAGATCAAGGGTCATTCAGTTTTAATGCCCCATTTAACAAACGGAGATTTCCCAAATCTTTGCTCGCAATCCCAATTCCTCAGAATAGCCTAGATATTTGAGGAGTAAAAGCAGAAATGTTGAACAAGCTACCTAAGAGAATCAAGCCCATTTATGAGAGCACATCGGGTCCAGATGCCTTTTAGTTTAGACCTTTCAAAAGGAGAGAATTTGTAATGCTGGAAGTACATGGCCTGGTTGAAGGAGATAATCTGTCCTCTCAACTCAGAATGGAGTCATCCACCTTTTTTCTTCCAGAATTCATTAAATGTTCTGCTCGGTCACCCTCCCCATTGCCCTCCACATCGAAACATAGGATATTCCCGAACCTTGAGGAAGTCGGGAGTTCCCATAGGGGTAATGCTTTGGAAAATTTGGTATGCTAGTTTTAAGAGCTTGCATACATGTTTCACAAGTTGCGATTGTGTCTTGTAACAAAAGGGATCCTCTAATCTATCTGTGGATTTGAGAATGCTTAGAATGTAATATCGCAAGGGTGTGCCAAGGGCGAATCAATACCCTCTCGAGATCAAAGTGTCGAGTATTCTCTTGTTTCTTCCCCACTCAATCCGAACGAGTCTAGTGAGGCACGGCCAGGTTATAGAACCCGGAATTAGGGAGAATTAGACCTCCTTCTTGACCGGGCATCAGCTGGCAAGTCGCTAACCGAGGTCTCTTCCCCCCAAATAAAGCGGGTAAAAGAGTAGTTGGGGAATTTTTATTTATGTCTGGTGCCAGTAATAGTAAGGGAAGGGTTTGGAAGGAGTAAAGGACTTAAGAAAGCAATATCATCTTATTTGCATGGCATCAACCTTGACAGGGAGAGGGGGATGTACTGCCATCTAGAGATCGCTGAAATCTTTAATCTCAGAGGGGGAAAGTTCAGGTCATAAATGGTTTTAAGGGGTCTTGCCTTTATTTTATTTTATTCCCAGATAAGTAATATGTTACTTTCGTCGGGGCTAGTCCCGGTTTAGTGTTCTGCCAGACAGACTCTTGGGAGGTGGGGGGTTTTTTTTCCCAGTTCCAATAGCTCCTCTTGGAGCGTATTAATTTTTATCCGGAAAGCTGCCAAATTCATCTAGGAAAAGAAAAATCCTTGTAGAGGTTAGCCCGACCGATCAAGAGGAATAAAAGCAAGTCGTCGGCAAGAGGGCGATTATTGACCTGACTTCCGCGCCCCTACCGCTATACCAGAAAAGAGGACTGAGTCCTCACCAAAAAGCGAGCTAGAGTTTCCAAGAGGCGATGTCGAACAGGAGGGGGACAGGGACATCCTCCATGCCCTTATAAGAAGAAAAACGTTGCGAAAGGAAACCCAGGGTGCACCTGTCAGTCGAGGTTCTATAAAATAGCATCAGCAAGTTTTTTAAATCTGCCCCTTATCCCCATGCGCTCGAGAACATCCACAACCACCCCCCACTCGGACCATTTCAAAAGCTTTTTTCAGCTCTATTGCAATCATACAGTGATGGCCGGTGGGGGAGGAATCGGACTTCGCACTCTCAAGCACTGACTATAACTTCTGAGGTTGCTCACGCCGCACGTCCCCTTTACAAACCCTTTTTTGTGGATGGGCCGATGAGGAGGCAAGAATGTGGCGCAGCCTTTGTCTGCAAGATCTTGACAGCAGCTTCTTGATGCTGTATCTATCAGTTAAATGTGGCCTAAATGAGGACGGAGAGGAGGGAGCTTTGCACCTTTCTTGGGAAATTACTTTTTGAAGGCTTTTAACACTCGGGCCTTGACACTCCCCTCTGGAGCTATTTGGTTGAAGTAACTGTAATGCAATGGGGTCAGAGTGGTTTCAATAAGTACTCTTATATATCGCCCCGATAAAGCGTCAGGCCTGGGGCCTTTCCTGGCAAGATAGATGGCTGATAGCTAGTTTGTACCTCCTGCTTTGTGATCTCCGCGTTAAGGGCTGTTAGATTTTTCCGCGGATATACTGGAAGGGTGATGGAATTTAGGAAAGTCCTACCTTGGTAGCGTTATCCCTCGTCAACCAGGGTTTAGTCCCCTGAGATTATACCTGTTCATACAATGATTTAAGCGTATCATTGATTTTATAGAGGGTCTGAGGTACCTGTCCGTCCGGGGTACGGATCGAAGAATGTGGGGATGGGTGAGTAGCTTACCATGAAGAAGTCCTAGATATAGTTTGGCCTGCCTATGTTCCGTGACGGAAAAAGAGATTCAAGTGGGATCTCTGCACGCACTTCCCTCCGCCCAGCCATAGTTGCAAAAAACTTTCTTTGTGCCTGTTCCCAGTCCCTCCTTGCCACTTCCGAACAGTTCGTGAGAACCTTGCATAAGGAGTCTGCCTCACCTGTTCATAAGCATATCTAAATTCCACATTCAGTTTGCGTCTGTAATTTGAGGTGAGTAGCTATAATACAATACGCCCCCTCATGACAGATTTGGCCGTAGCCCTATTATTAAGGGAGGTCGTCAGAATGTTCCCCATTGGTCTCAGAAAACTCCAAACCACCAACCATGAGTAGATCCGCAAACTGCTCGTCTTGGCCATAGTAGGGAGGAAACCGCCAGATTATAAATCAGTTCCCTTTGTAAAAACACTGTTATGCATCCTCCACCACGGGGGAATGGTCCCTGGAAATCACTAGGTTCGAGAAATCTCCGATGTTACCATCCTCTCTGGAGCTCAGGTGAGACCAAGACGATATTCCAGCCTCGACCATGAGTTTTGAGAGGGTGAGAAGAACTAAAATTCCCTGCAATCTAGGATGGAGAACTCACCAGCCATCTCTATAGAAGCCCTGTGTTAAATTTAATAGGCGCTGTAAGGATCCCCATCTTTGGTCTTGTCTCCCTGGCTGAAACCGCAATAAAGCCGACCCCAAGATCTCTTTCCTATCCAAAATTTCGTCTAAAACACTACTTTCATATCGCCCCCCATGATGATAAGCTTCCGCATAGTCCCCCCTCTGACCCACATCCGCCATGGACTCAAAAGTTTGCTCTGAGTATTGGGCCTATACATTGAACTAGCTAACTTAGGTTACCATTATGGCGGATCTTCAAATGGGACCAACGACCCGCCTGGTCTGAAATCATGTGAGTCAATGAGCAGGGAAAATTTTTTGTGTACAGGGTGAGGACACCTGCCTTTTTCCATCTACCGAGGGGGAGCCATAAACTGACCGAGCCCACAATTTCTGCATCCTGAAAAAATCTTCATGAAGTCAAAAGGTGTACTCCTGCAGGATGAACTATGTCTGGGCGGCTTTTTTCAGGTGACGTAAGATCCTGATGCTTTGTTCGGAGAACGGAGCCCTTTTCACGTTCCGACGTGACGACTCCCTCATCCAGGGTGGGGGAAGGGGGGGAGAGAGTGGATGACTGATTAGAGGGAGATAATAAAATGCTATAAGGGAAGTGATAACTGTTGTAGGACCATTCTCAAATCTCAGCAAAAATGTCAGAAAAAGAGCAAAGAGTAAAAAAAAAAAAAAAATACAAATTGACAATAAACGCGGCTAATATAAGCTAAAAGAAAATAGAAAATTGTAGAATAGACCTAACAAATCACTGCCGATAGTCCAGAAAACAAGTCAGCTCAGCACTCCTCTTTTTGCGTGTAAGGAGCTCGCTTTTTTCATGCCACCGGGAGGTCGGGCTGTATGTGCTTCACAATTACGTCATGTTCTCCGCACATCCCTCTGCCAGAAGAAAAGGTATTTAACAGGAGTACCCTCTTAACTGAAGCCGGATGCAACCCGTGACCATAATATACATGGACTGACACGAGCCACAACATAAATCACAACAGTAAGGAAACATTGCATATTTCTAGATATTGGTGGAGGACAGAAACATTCTGGGCCAAGAGCCGATGTCACCTTACAACATTGAACAATGAAGGCATGAAGGGAATAACCAGCACAAGGGATAGTTAAGAAGGATGGAAGAAGGAGGGGGGGGGGAGGACACCCCCCCACCGCCCCCCTTTTGGGCACTGCAGCGGCCTTGTCAAGGCCTGCTCATCAAAGTACTCACGGACCCCCGATTAATCGACCAACTATCATCGAACAAGTCCAAAGCGAGAGTTCAAGTCGGGGACCTTTGGGGGTCCCAGGAAGACAGCGGGACCCTAGGATCTCCCGGTCACATTAAGGAGACATCCCGAGGGGAGAAGAGGAAGATCGTTTGCCAGCGATGAAGAAGGGTCATGGAGAAAAAAGCACAGCGTCCTCTAGGAAGGCACAGTTACGTCTTCTCATCTACTTCGGGGAAGTGTAAACTTTGGTGTGTGTCCCGGGAGGTTACCATTCCAGTGTGGCCTTATATACATGAGTAGGAACCGATTTATTTAGGAGAAAAGAAAGGAACAGGTCTTGCTGAATGCTCGTCTCCTCCTAGAGACCTCCAAAGAAAAGTCCTCGATTATTAGGATCTTTTGCCCTTCTGAGCGGGGTCTTTTTGTTATGCGATAGGCTTTGAGGATGTCTTGCTTACGTTATAATCCTGAAGTATTTAATAAAGACAGTGGGCGAGGTTTTCTTGACTGTCTGTCGCCCCTGTTTTTGCCAGAAGAGGGTTCAGGGCCAATACGATGCGCCCTCTCAACTCTGCAGCTACGTTTAAATCCCCAGGGCTTGTGGAAGGCTGGTTGACAGTAGGCATGTAAATCCACATGCTTGACGTTTCATGGAGGCCCACAAACCGGAGGTTGCACCTGCGAGAGCGAACTCGAGGACCATATGCGATCATAAAGATGGTCCTGAGCCTTGTACATGAGGACAGTTTTGTGCGGTGCAGCATGTCATTTTCAGCTTCTAGGTGGCAAACCTTAGTGTTCTAGCTCGCCCAGCCTGCGTTATGCATGCTAATAGTCATTCTGCAGCTGGCTTCATGGAGGCCTGCAGGATGCTCAATAGCTGCCTGGACTCAGGAGCAATGTAGCGTGTGACCTCCATAGCGAAGGCCTTAGTAATCCACAGTGGGGGCAGCTTGAGAACAAGCTGAGTGTTCAGGGGCGCAGATCGCTGCCATTGGTTCTAGGAAGAGTGGCCCTGGGAGCCCGACTCCGCGGTGCATGTTTCATGCCGCCATGAAGGGATTCCCAACGAGGCGTACGGGCGGGCAGGTGGGACGCGTCGTTGCTACCCACTCCTGAGGATGTACTTTCCAAACGCCCACCGGAGAGTAGGGGAGATGTTGCCCGAACCCTGCGGGGGCTGTTTGGCCGTCGCTAGTGCGACACCCGCGAGCGGGGCTGCGGCAGGGGAAAAGCGGAGAGCCGCGGGACTTCACACTCCTCATGTCATGCTGCCTGAAACCGGAAGTCGCGCTGATTCATCTTGATGAAAGTCAAACTATCAACATTATCTGTGAAATGCCGGATGCTTTTGTCCTGTAATACTCCCTCCACTGTGCTGAAGGTCCGATCAGCTCAGATATGACGCTGCTGCTGGGCCGGACAACACCTCTATATGGCGATCGATGCTCGGGTCCATTCATCAACCATTTTGGATACCCAAGTCAAATGTGTCCGTAACATATCCAAAACCATCGTGTTGAGGACGCAGATAGTCGTGCACCAATATCTTAAGCTGGTCTCTGTGTGGTTGGATGTGGCCCTCATTACATGCGTATGGTGAGATTAAAAATAAAGATTGCCAGAGTCACCCCATTCGGCTTCCGCCGCAGATGCCTGCTGCTGCTGCCCTGCTACGGCTAATTGTCACTCTACTGCTATCAACGTTTACTGACAGTTGTTCCACCATGGTCCATTTGAAGAACGTGAATGCAGACGTACAGATGTCTCCATTGAAGCAATCAGCACGGTCTCCAAATTCCTGCATTTTACTCTCTATATGGGTGGCGGTAAGGAAAGTGCATGAGTTTTGCTTATGTACCGGGGATCGAGAGGGTTCCACCCAGTAACTGTTGTTCATTTGATGGCCTTTATGCGAGGATCATGTTGGAAGAAATTGAGCATCCAAGCACTCATGTCAGAGATGGAGCCTTGATTTCCCAAGCCTCTGGGTCGAGGGGCACTAGCAAACTGATCTTCCTCATCTTCCTCCTCCACCTCAAATTTGCACCAACCCCTTTCCAAGGCAGGGACGTCGGTAACGTCGGTGTCCAGGAATACCTCCTCCTCCTCCGCTTCCTCCGGTACAGCTTCAACACAGCCCTTACTTGCCTCAGATGATGCACCCTGAGAGCTGAGGCGCCGCCTTGCACTAGCCCTGGACCCCGAACCACCGCCTAATGAGGACTGATAAAGTTGTGAGCCTGTCGGGCTTTGTGGATTCGACGGAGAGAAAGGCTCCGTGTCCACATCTGTGTCCGTCTCCTCCTCCATCGCTGGTGGGACCTGATGTTTCAGAGTGTCCAACGATCTTTCCAGAACTAAGATCACCACAATGGTCATGCTGACAAGGGCATTGTCCGCACTGATCATTTTGGTGGCTTCTTCAAAACTGGCAAGGATGGTGCAGAGCTCTTTCACCTGCCTCCACTCTCGGTGGCTCAACACCCCGAGTCCGCACCGCTGCTTGTCGGCCATGTGTCACTTCGTACTGCATAATGGCATTGGCTGCTGCCACAATACGCTGGAGCATTTGGAGGGTGGAATTCCAGCATGTTGCCACGTCAACAATGAGACGGTTGACGGGGAGGCCGAGCTGACGCTGCAACGCAGCTAGGTGGGACGAAGCAGGGTGCGAACGGCGGAAGTGCGAACTCAGACCTCGAGCCTTCCTCGGCATGCAGTCCAGACCTGGGTAGCGCTTTAGAAATTTCTGGATGACAAGGTTCATGACATGTACCAGGCAAGGGATGTGCTCCAGCCTACCAATCTTAAGGGCGGCCAGCAGATTTCGACCGTTATCGCACACCACCTTGCCTGGCACAAGGTTATTGTCACCCAGCCAGCGCTCGGTCTCTCCTGACCTGTGTGTGGACGGTCTCCAAGACAGATTAATTTCAACATCGCCTGGTTTCTCTGGGCACGTGATGCCACCAGAGGACCTTGGGGGAAAGAACCCTGCACCATCCTTGCCAGGGCAGGGACGGCTTTTCTGGAAAAGAAATGCCTGCTCGGCATCAAGTATTGGGGGCAGGCAAGGCCATGATGTGGCGGAACCCATCTGTGTCCACCGGACGGAAAGGCAACATTTCCAAGGCCAAAAGCCTGGCAATGCCAACATTCAGGCTTTTGGCTTTGGGATGGTTTGGGTTGAAGTGTTTCTTCTGCTCCCAAACCTGGTAGACAGAAGGCTGGCTGCTAGACTGGCCGCTGTACAGCGTGCAGGTCGTCAAACTGGCGGAAGGAGAAGGGGTAGGATGGGTCTCTGGTGGTGCTGGTGGTACTCGGGTGACGGTGGAGGCTGAAGCAGAGGCTGATCCCTGATCATGACTCTGAGAGACATGGGCAGCTGAGGAACACTTGGCGGTGGCGGAGAAGGAGGAGGCGGAGACAGAGGGTGTGACAGTGGTTGGAAGCCCGGGATCGGTGTGGCCTTTTTTGGCCAAGTGTTCCTCATTTCAAAAAAAAACCCCCCCGGGGGGTTTTTTTTTTCCCCCAAAAAAAAAACCGGGGGGGGGGCCCCCAAAAATTTCCCGGGGGAAAAAAAAAAAAACCCCCCAAAACCCCCCCTTTAAAGGGTTTTAAAAAAAATTTTTTTTTCCTTAAAAAAAAGGGGGGGGGGCCCCTTAGGGGTTTGGGGCCCCCCAAAAAAAAAGGGCCCCAAGGGAAAAAATTTTTAAAAATTTCGGGGGTTTTTTTTAAAAAAAAAAAAAAATTTTTTCCCCGGGGGTTTTGGAAAAAAAAACCCCCCCTTTTTTTTTTTTTTTCCCCCAAAAAAAACCCCCCCCTTTTTTTTAAAAAAAAGGGTTTTTTAAAAAAAAAAGGGGGGAAAAATTTTTTTCCAAAAAACCAAGGTTAAAAATTTTTTTTAAAAATTTTTTAAAAAACCCCCCCCCCAAAAAAAAAAAGGGGCCGGGGGGGTTTCCCCGGGGGTTTAAAAAAAAAAAGGGAAAAATTTTTTTTTTTTGGGGGGTTTTTTTTTTAAAAACAAAAGTTTTAAAGGGGGGGGGGGGAAAAAAAAAAAAGGGGGGAAAAAAAAAAAAGGGGGGAAAAAAAAGGGGGCAAAAAGGGGGGGGGGGGGGGGTTTTTTTTTTTTCCCTTTTTCCCCAAAAAAATTTTTCCCTTTTTTAAAAATTGTTTTTTTTTAAAAAAAATTTTCTTTTTCCCCTTTTTTTTTTTGGCCCCAAAACCCCCGGGGGAAATTCCCCCCAAAAAAAAAGGCCTTTTAGGGGAATTTTTTTTTTTGGGGGGGAAAACCCCCAAACGGGGGGTTTTTGGGGACCCCCCCCCCCCCTTTTTGGAACCCCCCCCCAAAAAAAAAAACCCCCGGTTTTGGGGCCTTTAACCAAATTAAAAAGGGGGGTTTTTTTTAAAATTTTTTAAAAAAATTTTATTTTTCCCCTTAATTTTTTAAAAAAAAAGGGGGGGGGACTAAGGGGGCCCCCCTTTTTTAAAAATTTTTTTTCCCAATGGTTTAAACGGGGGTTTGGGGTTTTTTTTTTTTTTTTTTTTTAAAAAACCCAAAAAAAATTTTTTTTTTTTTTAAAAAATTTTTTGGGGGGGGTTTTTTGGGGCCCTTTTGGTAAACCTTTAATTTATTTTTAAAAAACAAAAAAGGGCCCCAAAGGGGGGGTTTTTTAAAAAAGGGGGGGGGGCCCCGGGGAAAAAGAGGGGGGGGGGGGGGAAAAACCCCCCCAAAAAAATTTTTTTTGGTTTTTTCCCCGGGGGGGGGGGGGCCCCCCCCCGGGGGCCCCCCCCCCCCCAAAAATTTTCCCTTTTTTTTTAAAAAAAAAAAAGGGGGTTTTTAAATTTTTGGGGGGGTTTTTTTTAAAAAATTTTTTCCCTTTTTTTCCCCCCCCAAAAAAAAAATTTTTTTTTAAAAAAAAAAAAGGGGGGTTTTTTTAAAAAACCTTTTTTAAAAAAAAAAGGTTTTTTTTTTTTTTAAAAAAACCCCAAAAAACCCCCCCTTTTTTTTAAAAAAAAAATTTTTTTTTTGGGGGGGGGGTTTTAAAAAAAAAAAAATTTTTTTTTTCCCCCCCCCCTTTTTTTTTAAAAATTTCCCCCCCCAAAAAAATTTTTTAAAAAGGGGGGGGAAACTTTTTAAAAAAGGGGGCCCCCCCCAAAAAAAAAATTTTTTAAAAAAAAAACCCTTTTTTCCCCCCCTTTTTTTTTTTTAAAAAAAATTTTTTAAAAAATTTTGGTTTTGGGGGCCCCCCCTTTTTCCCCCAAAAAAAAATTTTTTTTTTTTCCTTTTTTTTTTTTTAAAAAAAATTTTTAAAAAATTTAAATTTGTTTTAAAAAAAGGGGGCCAAAAAAACCCGGGAAAAAAAAAATTTTTTTTTTAAAAAACCCTTTTTTTAAAAATTTTTCCCCGGGGGAAAAAATTTTTTTTTTTTTGGGGGGGTTAATGGGGGGGGTTTTGGGGGAAAAAAACCTTCTTTATTTTTTTTTAAAAATTTTTTCCCCCCCCTTTTTTTTAAAAAAATTTTTTTTTTTTTTTTCCCCAAAAAAAGGGGGGAAAAACAAAAATTTTTGTAGGTTTTTTTTTAAAAAATTTTTTTCCCTTTTTCCCCAAACAATTTTTAAAAAATTTTTTAGGGCCTTTAAAAAAAACCCCCAAAAAAAACAAAAACTTTTTGGGGTTTTTTTTAAAAAATTTTTAAAAATTTTTTTTTTTTTAAAAAAAAATTTTTTTTTTTTTTTTTTAAAACCGGGGGGGAAAAAAAAAATCGGGTTTTTTTAAAAAAAGGGGGGTTTTTTTTAAAAATTCACCAAAAAAATTTTTTTTTTAAATTTTAGGGGGGGAAAAAAACGGGGGGGGGGGGGGGGGGGGGGGGGGGGGGGGGGGGGGGGGTTCCAAAAGTAAAAAAAAAATTTTTTTTTTAAAAAACAAAAAAAATTTCCCGGGGAAAAAAAAAAAATTTTTAAATTTTTGGGGGGAAAAAAAACCCCCAAAACCCAAAAAAAACTTTCCCAAATTTTTAAAAAAAAATTTTTTTTAAAAATTTAAAAAAGTTTTTTTTTTTTTTCCCCCCAAAAAAATTTTTTCCCAAAAAAAAAAAACTTTTTTTAAAAAAAAAAATTTTTTCCCTTTTAAAAACCCCCAAAATAAAATTTTTTTTAAGGGGGGGGGGGGAAAAAAAAAAAAAATTTTAAAAAAAAAAAAAAACAATTTTTTTTTTAAAAAAAATTTTTTTGGGAAAAAAACCCGGGGAAAAAAAAAAAAAGGGGGGGGGCCCCTTTTTTTAAACCCCCCCCCCCCAAAAACCCAAAAAGGGGGGAAAAACCCCCCCCCCTTTTTTTTTTTTTTGGGGCGGGCCCCCCCCCTTTTTTTTTGGGTTTAAAGGGAATTGGTTTTTTTTAAAAAAAATTTTTTTGGGGGTTTTGGGGTTTTTTGGGGGGGGGGGGGAAAAAAAAAATTTTTCCCCCCCAATTTTGGGGGGGGGGGGGGAAAAAACCCCCTTTCCCGGGGAAAAAAAGGAAAGGGGGGGAAACCCCCAAAATTTTGGGGGCGGGGGGGTTCCCCCCTTTGGGGGGGGGGGGGGTTTTAAAACCCCAAAAAAAAATTTTTTTTTTTGGGGGGTGTCACAGTTTGGGGAAAAACCCTTTTTTTTAATTTTTTTTGGGGGGGTTTTAAAAAATTTTTTTCCCCCAAACCTTTTAAAAAATTGCTTTTTCAGTTTTTTAAAAAAGGCCCAAGGGTTTCCCCTTTTTTTTTAAAAATTTTTAAAAACCTTTTCCCCAAAAAAAATTTTTTTTTTTTTCCCTTTTTGGAAAAAAAAATTTTTTTTTTTTTTTTTAAAAAAATTTTTTTCCCCCCAAAAAAAAGGGTTTTTTAAAATTTTTTTTTTGGTTTTTTTCCCCTTTTTTTTAAAAAAAAGGAAAAAAAACCCCTTTTTTAAAAAATTTTTCCAATTTTTAAAAATTTTTTCCCTTTTTTGGGGGTTTTTTTTTTTCCAAAAAAATTTTTTTAAAAATTTTAAAAAAAAAAAAAAAAAGGGGGGCACCCCCGGGGGGGGGGGGGCCCCCCACCAAACACCCGGGCCCCCCCCGGGGAAAAAAAAGGGGGGGCCCGGGGGCCCCCCGGTTTTCCCCGGGGGGTTTTTCCGCCCCTTTTTTTTTTTGGGGGTTTTTTTTTAGGCCCCCCCCCCCCCCCGGGGGGGGGGGGGGGAAAAAAAACAAAAGGGGGGGGGTTTTTTCCCCCCCCCCCCCCCCCCCTTTTCCCCCCCAAAATTTTTTTTTTTGGGGGGGTTTGGGGTTTTTTGGGGGGGGGGGGGAAAAAAGGGGGGAAAAATGGGGCCCCCGGGGTTTTCCCTTTTTTTTGGGGGGGAAAAAATTTTGGGAGGGGGGGGGGGGCCCCCCCGGGGAAAAAGGGGGGGGAAAAAAAAAAAAAATTTTGGGCCCCCCCCCGGGGGGGGAAAAAAACCCCTTAAAAAGGGGGGGAAAGGGGGGGCCCGGGGGGAAAGGGAAGGGGGGTTTTTTAAAAAAAAGCAGGGGGGGGGGGGAAACCCCGGGGGGGGAAAAAAAAAAAAGGGAAGGGGCCCGGGGGGGGGGGTTTTTAATTTTGGGGGGGGAAAAAAAAAAAAAGGGGGGTTTTTTTAAACCCCAAAAAATTTTTTTAAAAGGGGGCAAAAAAACCCGGGACCCAACGTTCCCCCCCCCCGGGGGGAAACAGGCCCCCCCCCGGGGGGGGGAAAAAAAGGGGGGGGGTTTCCCCCCCCCGAAACAAAAAAACCCCCCCGGGCCCCCCTTCCCAAGTCAAGGCTCCCCCCTTCTGAAAAGGGTTTTTTTTGGACTTCTAGGTAGTGGTGGTTTATAGGGGATTGTTAGGAGGGGTTTTTTAAAGAAAAAAGTTTGGGTTTAACAGAAATTATTCTGCAATTTTTACTGCAGTCCCTCCCTTTCCAAATGGGGACTCCCGCCCCCGTTCAGGGGAACTAATGGGTTGGGCCCAGCCGAGATGGGGAGTTCCAAAACCGTAACTTTTTTTCCCAAAAAAGGGAGTACCCCCAAATTCATAAAAATGTAAACAGAAGGGGGGCCTTCCTTGAGTTATCCGGGGTTTTTTCCAAGGTGCAAGGGAGCGCGGGGGCGCTGGAGTTGTAAAATTTTTGGGGTTAGGGCCCGTACATTTTTCTTTTCGGGCCCCACTGGGTGAAAAAGGGGTTTTCCCGCCAGGCACACCCAAAAACTTGGGCAGGAGACCCCCGCTTTTTTCCTCCAAAGTTGTCAAACTGCGGCTCTGCGCCAATGTCCCCCCCTCCTCCTCCCCACCCACCATCTTAGCCTCCACAAGTACCGGGCCAAACATACCACATGTGTAGGGCAAAAGCGGTGTCACGCAGTTCTACACCTGGCTTGCCTCGGCAACGAAGTCACACAGGGGGGGGAAAATGATTGCGTCTGAAACAAGAAATTGATTGTGGCTTTCTCCGCGCCAAAGGGAAATCGGAAACCCTGGGATTTGGCAATGGGAGTAACATGGGCCCGGCGCAAAAAAAAAGGGGATGGCCCTGCGCCCTGCAGGCCCATGTGTTCAATCTGGTTTTGAAAATTTTCCCGAAGTCTTCCACCGATTTCAAAGAAACTGGGAAAAAAGGGCCCGGAAAAAAGTGATGCACTTCAAACCCCCCCCAAAACCCAAAAACACCCCCTCGAGTTGCCGGCAGAAAGGCCCCTCCAACACACCTTTATAAAGTGATTTTTTCCCCCCTCCTTGGGAAATTTCCCGCCTGCACATGTTGGGCCCACCCGTATGAACAGAGAAAGGCCATTAACGATTTTTTGATGATCCAAGCGGAGAGGAGTACTCCCCTGTGTAACTTTGATGTCAGCCAGTGGCAGCTCATGCGTGACACCTGCCGTTTGTTGAGGCCATTCGAGGAGGCGACGTTATTTGTCAGTCGCCAGGACTACGGGATGAATAACGTCATTCCACTGCTTCATGTCCTGGAACAGATGCTGAAAAATCTGTCTGGGCAGGGGACTGGAGACGTGGCGACTACGTCTCGTGGCCACATGAGTCCGGTGGGGACTGAACTGGAGGAGGAGGACATTGGAGCAGAAACATTGTCTGGTGAAATGAGTGGATTTTCAACCCAGGTGACAAGAGAGGAGGAGCAGGAGCAGCTGGAGGAGGTAGATGGAGAAGAGGAAGACGAGGCAGATGACCCGCATGCAACGTGGCAGTATACAGAGGAGATGGAGGCAGGGAACCCCTTGGAGTCACTTGTGCAGATGGCCCGCAGCATGCTGATTTGCCTGGCTAGTGACAGCTGAATAGTCACCATCCAGGAGAGGGATGACTTCTGGCTCTCCACCCTATTGGACCCTCGCTACCATTCCAAAATGGGAGCCTTTTCCCAGCTGCTAAGAGGGAGGACAAACTCAAATACTATAGGGAAATCCTCCGTAGTCAGTTGGCCGCTGCCTATGTGCGGCATCGTCCCTCCTCTGACAGGTGTGACCGGGCGGTTCTTCAGCGCTCATGTACTACTGCCGCTACTGCTGGGGGAAGGTGGGGGGGTAGGAGCAGTACCAGCTCCATCAGCAGCAACTTAATTCTGGAGTCACTGATGAGCAGCTTCCTTATCCGCCTAGTGAGGAGGGCAGTCACCAGCAGCAGCAGCAGCAGCAGGACCTGGAGCAGACCCTGAACCAACAGGTCGTGGCCTACTTGGACAGCACTCTGCCACCCCAGTTAGAAGATCCGCTGGACTACTGGGCAGTCAAACTGGATGTGTGGCCGCAACTTGCCGAGTTTGCAGTGGAGAAGCTGTCCTGCCCCGACAGTAGTGTGGCATCAGAGCGGGTGTTAAGTGCGGCGGGGGCCATCGTATTGCTACCCACCTCCACACTCTGTCATTATGCCACTCTCTGACCTCATGCTGCTGCTGCTGTTGTTGCTGCTGCGGTCACCTCCACACCCTGTCATTGTGCCACTCTCTGACCTCATGCTGCTGCTGCCGTCACCTCCACTCTCTGTCATTGTGCCACTCTCTGACCTCATGCTGCTGCTGTTGCTGGTGCCGTGACATCCACACTGTGTCATTGTGCCACTCTCTGACCTCATGCTGCTGCCGCTGTTGTTGCTGCTGCGGTCACCTCCACACCATGTAATTGTGCCACTCTCTGACCTCATGCTGCTGCTGCTGTTGATGCCGTGACCTCCACACTCTGTCATTGTGCCACTCTCTGACCTCATGCTGCTGCTGTGGCTGCTGTCATGACCTCCACTCTTTGTCATTGTGCCACTGTCTGACCTCATGCTGCTGTGGCTGCTGCCGTGACCTCCAGAATGTCATTGAGCCAATGTCTGACCTCATGCTGCTTCTGTGGCTGCTGCTGTGACCTCCACTCTCTGTCATTGTGCTACTCTGTGGCCTACTCCTGTTTTTGCCACCTCCAGAATGTCATTGTGCCACTCTCTGACCTCATGCTGCTGTGGCTGCCGCCGTCACCTCCGCACTCTGTCACTAATGTTGCCACCTGAGCCCTCAGCTTGTGTTTTTCCAGCTTTCGCTGCCATGACTTTATCAGGCTACATTTCCGCTTCAGTTTTTTGGTCAGTTTTGCCCTCTTGAGTGCTCAGGGAATTTTATAGTGAAGCGAATGGCAGTGGCAGTCATATGCGATTGGCGGTGGCAGTCATATGCATGTCATACTAAAACACAACATTGTATGAAGACCAAAGCACGCTCCCTCTGCATATTTAAGCATGGCACAACGTTCAATAGCACCCTGCAGGCTCTGTGCAGCCTGGAAATAGCTGTTTTTTAACGCGATTCATCCCGAAGCAATTCGGACCGAAACAAATTTTGTCGGGAAATTCGGCAAAGTCACCGAATAGAATTTTTGAGAACTTCGACCATCTCTAGTATAGACTATAGAGGTCTCAACAGAATTACTGTAAAGAACCAATACCCACCATCAAAAAACACAGAGGTTTTTGACTGGGGTGCCAGAGTCTTTTCCAAACTGGACTTACGGGGGCTTATAATCTTGTTTGGTTCTGTTAGGGTGTTGAGTGGAAGACGGCCTTCAACACCCAAGATGGCCATTTCGAGTACCTTGTGATGACCTTCGGTTTGTGTAATGTCTCAGCAGTGTTCCAGGAATTTGTGAACAACATCTTCTGAGATCTCCTGGGTTCCTGCATAGTTGTTTATCTGGATGACTTCCTGGTATTTTCCTCTGATCCGGAGTCTCACCATATAAGTCAGGTGCTGAGGCACCTGAGAAAAAAATTGCCTCTATGCCAAGCTCGAGAAAAGCCTCTTCCACAAGACTAGCCCTCCGTTTCTCAGGTATATTATCTCAGACAAGGGTTTGCAGATCAATCTGGCTAAGCCGTCTACCGCCCCATAGTGGTCACGGATCACGGTCTCTGGGCTGTATAGCTTCTTTTGGGTTTGGCAAATTATTACCGCCAGTTCATCCCACATTTTTCTACAAGGGAAGCGACATTTCCTTATTGACAGGAAGGGGTTTGGGCCACAAAAAGGTTCCTGGGAGCCAGAGGACAATGTCCTGGACTGCAAGTTACTCGTGAGGTTCCTCTGGGCCCAAAAGAATTCCTCCATATGTTGGAGGAAGAATATTTTCTTAAACCAATCAGATATAGAAGGAGGTGTTACAGATTTGGTATCAAAGCTTTAGCAGCAATCAGCATAATAACGATTAAGCTCCCTTCATGGATGTCAAAAGACGTTTGAGGGACCTGTCATTCAATACCAAATGGCCTATCCGGCATGCCTTTGAGTGATTCACAATAACAAGGTTATAGTATTCACATCTCTTAAGACTAAGGCTATGAGAGGTTCCAATCTGTGTCCTTTTTCTTCTTCAATGTGAAACTTCAGTTTGTGCAGAAGAAAAGTGCTTATTTTTAGGAACCTTTATGGACCAAAGAAAACTTATCATAGTCCTGTTTTTTGTTTTTCTAGGGCCCTTTAAGGGCGCATGTCCGAAAATTGGCGGTGCTATGTCAGTTTTAGGGCATTAAATAAGTTTTAAGGGTCAGAAAGTCCAAACCCTATCAAAAATTGGCGTGGGTTTATACCTTTTTTAGTAATATAATGCGCCAAAAAAATGATGCGCTGGGGCCCCTCCATAACAAAATGCGCCTATTGGGAAAGTTAGATATCTTACAAGTATATGTGTGTTAGGTGCATTTTAATATTAAGGTGTATGTTTTTAGGTGCTTACTAATTTTTAAAGTGTATGTGTTGGCGTTTTACTTAATATTACAAGTTTTAGTGTTGGGCAATCACATATATTACAAGGTATGTGTTAGGCGCAAATCACATAAATTACAGGTGTATGTGTTAGGCGCATATCAATAATATGGGGGTGTATGTGTTAGGCGCTTAATAATATGACAGGTGTATGTGTTAGGCGCATTTCACAAAATTGAAGGTGTTTGTGTTAGGGCTATCACATAATATGACAGGTGTATGTGTTAGACGCTTTCATATTTGTAATATTTTCTATGTGCCTCCATGTGCTTTTGTCCCTTGATAGGGGCTTTATATACTCTACCAATGAAATGTTTTGTTTGCACCATTAGAGCTTTTATTGCGGCACATAGATATCTTTGGAAGCGTATGTAATGCCCCTATCGAGGCACATGCATCACTTGTAATTTATGTGATATGCTTTTTAAAACAATCACTTGTAATATAATGTGAAATGCCCCCTAAAAAAATACTTGTAATCAGGCTCGGACGGGCCCCCGGGGGATGGGGAAAATTCCCCCAGCGGGCCCCTCGAGTGCTTTTTGGGCCCCGGGGCGTCCCGTCGTCCCGGGGCCCGGCCGTATATGGCCCCCTGAACGCCCGGGACTGGTCCCGAGCGCCCAGGGGGAGGGCCCCGGGGGGTTGGGGACTAAACTACCCACAGGGGCCCTGACTAGAATGGGGACCCTGGCTACATGGGGGACCCTGGCTACAAGTGGGACTCTAGCTACAACGGGGGCCCTGGTTACAAGGGGGGGCCCGGGCCCTCAAGGGGGGCCCTGGCTACAAAGGGGCCCCTGGTAAAGGGCGGCCCTGACTCTCGGGGGCCCCCTGGCTACAAGGGGGGCCCTGGAAAAGGGGCCCTGGTACTATGGGGGCCGGGCTACTATGGGGGGCCCTGGCTACTAGGGGGCCTGGTATGGGGGGCCCCTGGCTAAATGGGGGGCCTGACTAAAAGGGGGGGGGCCGGGCGGTAAAAAGGGGGGGGCCTGGCCCCTTAGGGGGGCTCTGGCAAACTACATGGGGGGCCTTGGTTCCTACAGGGGGGGCCCTCTCTACAAAGGGGGCCCTACCTACATGGGGGCCCTGGCTCCCTTAGGGAGGCCCTGACTAAAAAGGGGGCCAAACATACAGGGGGGCCCTGCTACAAAGGGGGGCCCTGGTACCTAAAAGGGGGCCCCCTGACTAAAAGGGGGGGTTCTGACTATTACGGGGGGGCCCCTGATACCTACAGGGGGCCTGGCTCCCTCCCTGGGGCCCCTGATCAAGGGGGGTTTGGTAGTAATGGGGCCTGGCTAAAGGGGGGCCTGGCTACCTACATGGGGGGGCCCGTGGCAATTAAGGGGGCCCTGACTACCTACAGGGGGGCCCCGACTAACGGGGGGCCCTAAATACAAGGGGGGCCCCTGGTTACCATAGGGGGCCCTGGCTACCTATGGGGGGCCCTGATTTACAAGGGGGGGCCTGGTCCCTCAGGGGGGCCCGGGCTACCTTTGGTGGGCCCTCTTAAAAAGGGGGCCCCTGACTCCCTAAGGGGGGCCTGGCAATCAAAAGGGGGCCCGGATACCAAAAGGGGGGCCCTGACTAAAGGGGGGTTCTGGCTCCCCTACAGGGGGCCTGCTAAAAAGGGGGGGCCCTGGTACCTACGGGGGGCCCCTGACTACAAGAGGGGCCCTGGTTTCCCTACAGGGGGGCCCTCTCTACAAAGGGGGCCCCTGATCCCTACGGGTGGCCCTGATTTAAAAAGGGGGGCCCCCCTGGCTCCCCTAAATACAAAGGGGGCTCTGACTACCTAACAGTAGCAAAAGGGGGGGGCCCTGACCCCTGCACATACCTAAAGGAGGCCCCTAACTACCTGTTTTATCCCTAAATGGGCCCTTAACTCCCTGTATACTCCCTAAACGAGCCCCCAAACTGTTGTGTATACCTAAAGGAGCCCCAACTTCTGTATTACTAAAGGAGACCCTAACTGCCGTTACTACCTAAAGGAAAACCCCTAACTGCCGTATACTACCAAAGGGGCCCTAAGTCCCTTTATGCCTAAAGGGGGGTCCCAAAATGTTTGGGCCCCCCTATAAAAAGGGGCCCTAACTACTACGTTTACCTAACGGGGGGGAAACCACCTCCCTACGCCAAAACTAATTGGGAATCACCAAAAACCCTACCTCCCACCTACTAACTTGGTCACCAACCTAACTGTCCCCTTTTATTCCCCTAATGGGGCCCCGTTATCAACTGGGGGCTGTTTCCCTACCCACTTTGGTTAGGTACACCCCGCCTGCCTGGGGTGGCCCTACCAATTATCAGCGGGGGTTAACCTCCTAAATGGGGGCCTTTTATTTTCCTGGGGTCTCTCCCCCCCCCCAACCCCTTGGTACTGGGTTTGTACCGCCCCTTCCCACCCCCTGTGTAGTTTGTACAAGGGGGGGAATGGGTGAAGGATTGGAAATTGAGGATTCTAAGATATTTGTGGAAATTTTGCAGGGATGAGTTGTAGCTGGGCAAGGCATCAGGGCGGGGGAACGGATGCAGAAGAAAAGGGAAAAAGAAACGGCTAAAAGGAAAGAGAACGATCATCAGACGTCTCCGGTGGTCCCTGATTTCAGGGGTTAAATTTTTTATTTTTTTAATGTGATGGTGATGAGTGGTGTCAGACCCCATGTGGTCTCTATTGGTGGTGTTTTAGGTTATACCTGAGCGGGTCTGTCCTCTATTGGTTCCTATGGCAGTGTTGTAGGTTATACCTGGCTGGTGTCTGCCTCTAAGTGGTTTTTTTTATGGCGGTTTTTTTGTGGTTATTTTCCCGAGCTGGTGTCTGCCCCAATGTGGTCTCATTTGGGGTGTTGAAAGGTTATACCTGAGCTGGTGTCTGACCTCTATGTGGTCTTTATGGTGTGATGAGGTTTTTCCTGAGCTGGTGTCTGATTCTATGTGGTTCTATTGGCGGTGTTGTAGGTTATTTGTGCGGGTATAGTGGCGGGGACATGTGTCCATGATTGTAAAAAGTGGGGAAAACACCTGACCCCGTCTAGGGGTTTCACTTTTACTTTCTTGGGGTTTATTTTTGAAAAGGTGGTGAAGTGCGTGGGCCAAGGGGGAAAATGGAGGGGGATTTTGTTGTGGGTGGGGGGGGTATGGATGGGTCTTGCCCTGTGTCATGATATGTTGATGACATATGTGTGACTTCTTGTATTGTACTAAACAATACAGTTTTTGTTTTGAACACTGTATTATGTGGTAAATGGGACGTTTTGTAGAGAGGCCGGTAATATTTTCATGACGTAGGGTGGGCCCCCCAAGATCAAAATCCTGTGGGCCCCGACCTCCCAGTCCCCAAAAGCTTGTTTTGGTGTTATGCACTTAAAAAGGGATTGTGTTATGGGGGCACAGGCCCTCTTTTTTAGGCACATTTTCAATGTGTCGTTCCCCCGTGTATAATGGGCCCAGTTTTTGGGGTGCGACAGTTATTTTCATCCAAAAATATGGGTTCAAAAGCGGGTTTTAGTGCAATATAGACCAAAAAACTGGCGCTGGCATTTTTGGGGAAATTCGCCCCAAAATATTTTTATTAGTTAATATGTTGTGGGTTTAAAGGTTACACCCTCTTGTTGCCTCAAGGGTTCCAGTAAGTTGAATGCTATTTAGCTGATAAGATTATGCTATCATAAGACCAAGGGTGGTGCAATCTACTCCATCACTACCATAGTCATACGTGTAGTCCATTTACCAGTGCAACATCTATTTGGTAACTGTTCTGTTTGCTACAATGTTAAATTGGATAACACTGAGGGCAACATGTATGAAATTTGGCGTTTAGATGCCAAATTTCATGCACATTATAATAGCCTAGAATGCACCTGATTTACGAACCCGCTCTACTGCAGGTCATAAATCAGGCACATTCTAGTACTTGTACGACATTTCTGGGTCAGGTAAACCACGTTTAAAGTGCTCTACCTATTCCAGCAGTAATGCGCCTAGAATTACCATACTAAAGCTATAAATCTATAGCTTCATTCGGTTCTAGTGCGCCTCGCCTAATGCACGCCCTCTCGAAATCAGGCGCATTACAAAGTGCTGCGGGCACCCTGTAATGCACCTGATATTAGCATATGGGTCATTTAAAAATGTAGCAAACTGTATTTCGGGGTGAAACGGCGGCAGATATTTTACGCAGCCCCATACATACATGTGGCCCTCTATGTTTTGGTCTTGTCTTGTTTTGTGAATACCTGTCTACTGTAAGTCAGGCACATCATTCCATGGTTGAACAAACTTTTGGGAGCACAAAGGGGGAGAACACTGTTATCATCCTACTTAATTTGTTTTCTATGGCCGTTCAACAACCTCTTTTAAGTTGATGTCCTGGAACATCAGGGGATTGAGTAACTCGCACATTAGGAAATGTAATCTATACATTATATGATTCCAGGAGAACCATCTGGCTCCGAGGTTTGTTTCTTGCATGCAGAAGTCCTGTCTTACATGTCTCTGTCCTTATTCCTAAGCATCCTAGGTGGGAGGTGGATATTGTATCTAAAGACTCTGAGTGGAGATATGTTTTTCTCCATACCTGGATAAAGTTTCAACTCGTGCTCTTGGCCCTGTATATTCCACCTCCATTTATCTATCCTAAATCAGGCAGCTCAATTCACAGCACAATTTCCAAGGGCAAAGTTTCTTTGCTTTTGGGATTTTAACATGACATGTTCACACAGTTTATTTGGACGTGGTTTTGGACGAGGTTTTCAGAGCGTTTCCGCACCCAAAACCTCACCCGAAACTTCACCTGAAACACGATTCTTCAGAAGAGGTTTTAGAGGAGTTTCTTGGCGAGGTTTTAGATGAGGTTTTCAGCCATGCAAATTAATAGTCAGGATCCAAAACGCACCAAAACTGCGCCCAAAACCGTGTCAAAAACCGCACCAAAAACACGTTTCAAGAATTGACATGACACTTCTTTTTCAGTGCTTCCAAAGAAGCATGGAAAAACTTTGTCGTGTGTGAACTACAACGAGGTTTTACATAGGAATCAATAAGGGCGTTTTGGAAGCGTTTTGGACGAAAACCTCGTCCAAAACATTGTCCAAATAAGTTGTGTGAACAAGCCCTTAAACAGATGGACAATCTGGTGTGCATATTGGAATTCCCTCACTTATTTACAGGGAAACTACTCAATTTGCATACGTTAGTTTGTTGTGTATGGAAACAGGCCAAGTCCATTACTCAATTCAAAGACATATTGGCAGATATTCTGCTTCAGCAAAATCCTGCATTGCCTGAGCTGTAGAAACTACAGTATGGATATGAGTGGGTGGAGCACGGTGTTACTTCCTTGGGCGATGTGAATAAATTAATATATTTGAAACATTTGAATCTTTCCAATCTCAGTTTGGAGTTCCCCGGACTTTTTACTTTTGCAATCACCTATTGAGGTATTCTAGCACATCCCAGTTACCATCGCCCAGAACTTCAATTTCTCATTACGCATTAACTGGAATATTAATGGCCCCCTTGGTCTCATTTATCATTTATCCCATAAAGTGAACAATACATAAAAATTCCCAGCACCAGAACTGCATATTTTTTGTCATTTTGCATTCCTAATCTCCATATCTCCGGAACAGGGTTTCTCCAGAGGTAGGATCTGCACTAGGACACACTTATGACACATCCTGTTGATAAGTCCTATGTGTATGTGCTGGGAATAACCCTCAGATTAACCTTGTTATTTATTAAAGGTGTTTTCCCATCTAGGATAATAGGATCTCACGTGTCTGCTGAGGTCAAGTAGTAAGCTTCTAGGAAAGGCAATGGATGCAGCGAAGGATGAATATCAAGCCAATATTTAATGGTAATTACACATAGGAGGGTACAGTTAGGGCTCAAACTTCCGACGCGTTTCGGGCGTTCACAAAAGCGCCCTTGTTTACGGTATACACAAGCAAACTTTTCACACACTTAAATAGTTAAAAAGGGATTGGGCTTGTGATGACATCACTTCCCATTAATCCATATGTACAACTTACTTCAGTAATTCAAAAACACAAAAACTACCAAGTTATTTGAAGGATATATCCTCGGTGTTAAAGATCTTTTCCAATTTTACATGGTCTCCTAATTATCATTGGCTTAATCTGGATGTCACAAGTCTGTATTCAAGTATACCACAGACACTTGTCAGAGAAGCGATAGAATATTTCCTACAAGGACACACTACATACAGTACAGAACTTAAATTGTTTATGTTAGAGTGTATTGATTTTTTATTACACAATAACTTTTTCAAATTTGATGAAAGATTTTATTTACAACTTGTTGGGGTGCCCATGGGTGCCACAGCTTCATCTTCCTTAGCCAACCTCTTCATGTCATGGTGGGAACATACCTCTGTTTACAATGTCGGTAACCCATTTTCTGACTCAATGGTCTGGTATGGGCGCTACATAGATGACCTCCTCATAGTATGGGGGGGGGGGGGGGGTACGGTAGCCACCATACCACAATTTGTCAATTATCTGAATGATAATGATCTAAACATTAGATTTACCTTTAATGTAGAAAAATCAAGCATATCTTTTTTGGATATATTACTAAAGGGAGATAAGAAAAATAAGGTGTATTCTACATTATACAGGAAAACAATAAGTGGAAATACCATCCTGAGAGCTAACAGCTGCCACCCCAAACATACAGTAGATTCTATACCATTGGGGGAATATTATCGTGCCCGTAGAGCTTGTACACAGGACTCTGACTATCATAAAAAAATTGAAATTATAGATCAAAGACTGAGAAAAAGAGGTTACACCAAGGGACAATTACAAAAAGCGAAAAACAAAATGCTAGGTAAAACTCAGGTAGAACTCCTAAATACAACAGGAAGTAGAAAAAATAAAAAGACAGGAGAAGTAACTTGTTCAATCAAATACAGTGAGGAATTTAACTCCATTAAGCGATTTTTTTTACAAAAACATTGGTATTTTGAGGCAGGATTCTAGTACAGCTAACATTGTGGATGCGGGGGTGGGGTTTGTGGCAAAGGAATAGAAGAGTAGGCATGCAAATGTCCCCCAGTTACTTTTCAAATGTAGTACCTAAAGAGAATTGGCTAACATCTAAAGGTTTTTTTCCCTGTGGGAAAAAAAGATGTAACACATTTAAACATATAGACAAAAGAGATACATTTTGTGATATGCAGGTGGATAGCAAGATACATAGTATTAGAGATTTTATTAATTGTGACACGGAATATGTAGTATACATAATTGAGTGCATCTTGTGTCAGAAGCTGTATGTGGGCGGCACAAAACGAAAATTCAGAATCCGCATAGCTGAGCATCTTACCCATATAAAGCACAGCTTCTCGTCTCATTCCGGAGCAGTTAAGCATTTTGTCGAAAACCATTTGGGATCTGTGGAAAGTTTTCGCTGCTATGGAATAGCGAGAGTGAAGTGTCCTAGAAACGGGGGTGATCGAGAACATCTATTGCACATGCGCGCAGCTTCATGGATTTATGAGCTGGGATCGCGCATACCGCAGGGTATGAATAGTCGCAATGATCTGGCCTACATCTATTAAAAGGTACATCATCTCAATATATTTCTTGGTTAACTAGACATGTTATCTAATGGGAAGTATTTATATTTGTCTTTGCATTGCTGTATTTGTATATGTTTTGATATCGTGAATTACTGAAGTAAGTTGTACATATGGGTTAATGGGAAGTGATGTCATCACAAGCCCAACCCCTTTTTAACTATTTAAGTGTGTGAAAAGTTTGTTTGTGTATACCGTGAACAAGGGTGCTTTTGTGAACGCCCGAAACAAGTCGGAGGTTTGAGCCCTAACTGTACCCTCCTATGTGTAATTACCATTAAATATTGGCTTTATATTCATCCTTCGCTGGATCCATTGCTTTCCTAGAAGTTTGCTATTACGCGTGACTGGCGGCTAGGATCCGTGCGAGGGAAGTGCAAGACGGAGCTGCTGCAGACAGAAGAAGCCGTACAAGGATATCTTTCTTTTTTCACTAAAGTCAAGTAGGAAGGACAGGTGTTTGCACACGCATCGCTTTAACCTTTCACTCAGAACTCCTATAGAAGTGAATAGAGATACCGTAATGTTTTGGGAAAGACTATTGGATTTAATTAACTCTAAATTGTCCTCTGGCTTAAATCTCAACCCTGCACAACTATTGATCCATGATTTGCCTCAATCCTTACCCAACAAACCAGTGACACATATACTTTTATTAGCAGCTAAAAGGCGCCTACTCTCCAAATGGCTTGATCCCTCTCTTCCATCGCTTCAATAAATAATTATTGCAGTCAAACATTATAAGTGCATGGAAAAGACGGATATTATTAGGACAAAAGAAGCACAATTTGAAATTTTTTTCAGGAAATGGAATTTCTTTATTAGTCAGTTTTATTCCGATTTGGAAATCAATCAAATTATAAAACCATTCATTACATCCTGGTATTTTTCCGCTCAATTGGCTGGGAATTTGGGGTGCCTTGAGGTCAAAGCGTGATCTCCTCTGCTCTCTAGATGTGATCTAGGACTGGTGGGTTGGGGGTCTTTGCTGGAGATGTGGCGACATGGGATGCTGAGACTATTGGAGCACTTATACTTTGCAGCCTTATTAATTTGACCGTCACATTTGAACGATAGTTTGGGATTGTTGGATTTGGAATGGATATTATATACACTCTATGCCCAGTCAAAGGAGTCCCATCTGGGGTGCCAAATGTAATATGTTGGTTGTTATTTTCAATCTTCTGCCTATCCTATCCTGTGCTAGCTATAAATGACGAGGAGTCAAAGCTTTAAAAGATAAGTTGGTTTACTCAAAAGGATAAAATAAAAGGTAACAAAGTAACAGAATAAATGGCACAACCTTCTTCAATGTCCTTGCAATGGGAAATAATACAAGCATTAAAACCTAAAACTATCTACCTAATATAGCATATCATGATATCATAATCTAATCTCTAATCTATATAACCCTATAACCTGGCCTCATATTTATGTGAACTGAAGTCACATCCATCCTGTCACGCCCACAGCTCCACCCCTTACTCCGATATCCTCCGGCCTTCTTCTTAGTTATTCATCCAATCATCTTCCGGTAATATGATATCCGCTATGGTTGTAATATCCATCACTTCCTGATGATGGCGTTGTTGCACTTCCTGAAAAGATATCAGTCACTTGTTACACTAGCTACTGGTCCCCTGGTGATGGCGCTGGTGTCATCCTGAAGTAATTAGTTACATACCTTGTTCAGGAAATCCGCATTCACAGGAGGTAGCAAAGAAATGTTAATTGATATACATTCCGAGAGATGTTTTGATCGTTGCCACCAGGATGCAATCCAGTGATGTTGTATGGCTTTGGGAAGCTGCGTCACTTTGATTATGAATGGCCATTGGTCATTTACACTCAGTCTCTTTGTTAACACCTGTTCAGACCATCTGTTCCCACCACAATTAGTTCAGCCAGTTCCTGTAGCCTAAAGTCCTTCTGAGAGACTATAGATTGATATTCAAAATAATCCAACATGTGGGACATGATCAAAATCTGGGATGCATTGTCTACGCTTTCTCAGGTATGTACAGCTTCAAGGAGTTTGAGACATTGCTGATTAGTTGTTGTTTTTTTACATTTTTCACTCATTCTTTCATTGCAGCCATTTGGTAAGATCCAATAAGTTCATTTTTTTGCTCATTAATGTGCACTCTGCACCCACCCTCCATCTTAAAATAAAAAAACAGAAATTTCGATATTTCTGCAAATTTATTAAACAAGAAAAACTGAAAAAATTTACATGGGCTAAAATATTCCCGACCCTTTTTCTCAAAATTGAAATTTAAAAACCCCTTTTTGGGGCTAATACAGCCATTTAGTTTCTTGGGAATGATGCAACAATTTTTCCACCCTGGATTTGGGGGTTTTTTCTTCCTTTCGATCCCCTCCATTTCCCCCAGGTTGGATGGTGAAAAGGGTTGGGAAGGGGGCCCTTTTCAAGTTCCCCAGAAATGCTCAATTGGGTTTAGGTCAGGGCTCTGGGGTGGGCCCGTCAAAAAAATGGTCCCCGAGTTGTTTGAAACCACTGCTTTTTTAATTTTAGCTGTGTGCTTTGGGGCCTTGCTTGTTGGGAAAATGAACCTTTGGGGCCCCGTCTGAGGGCCAGAGCGTCTGGGAAAAGGTTTTTAAACCAGGGTATCTCTACTTGGGCCCCATTTCATCTTTCCTTTATTTCAAACCGTCGTCCCCTCCCCGGCCCCATTCTGCTGCGCCACCCCATGTGTCACTGTTGGGTTTTAAATTTGGGGGGGTCATGGGCAGTGCCCGGTTTTCCCCCACCCCTTAAAATTAACACCAAAAAAATTCAGTCTTTTTTCCATCAACCGAATCTTATTTCTAAAAGCCCCGGGGAAATAGTGTTTTAGCGATTTTTTAAAAAAAATTAAAAAAATTTTAAATTGAAATCGGGAAGGGTTTTTAAAAAGGTGACGAAATTTCCCGATATGCGATAATTAAGGTTTTAAAAATCTGTTTCAAACAAACTATTTTAAAAATTTTTTCGCCTTTTTTCCCCCCGCTTCCGGTTTTTTTTGGCGGCCCCGCAAATTAAAATTAAAGAATAGAAGGGTGAGATGTGGGTTTTTTCGTCATGGCCCGGGAGTGTTTTGGTTGCGAAAATTTGGGTAGAAAAAAACACATGACCTCGTTTTACATGAACAGCGTTTTTTGTTCAAGCCCCAGTGTCTCTCACGTCTCTTAAGGGGTAGGCCCCCCGCTCTGCCTGTGGCCAAACGCCTCTTTGAAATTAGTCTTTTTTCTGCACAGGAAAAAAACCTCTACTTTTTAGCGGGTGTTTCCCTTTTTAAATTTTTTTAAAATAAGGATTTTTAAGATTTTATGTAGTTAGTAAGGGGAAATTTTTTTTTTGGCACATTTTACGGGTGTAAAATTTTCCCGCGGTGGAAGGGGGGGGGGGGCCGCGGGCGAACACAGACAAGCCTATCTATTTTTAAAAAAAAAAACACTGGATAAAGTTTACCAAGACCCTTTGTGTAGACCTTTTTAGTGGAAAAATCTTTTTTTTTTAACAGTTTTTTTGGTATTGGGGGGAAACCGAACTTTTTATTGGATAAACCCCAAATTTAGTAAAATGCAGGTCTCTTTTTTAGGTTTCAAAACTCCCTTTTTTTAAACAGTATTTCTTTTTAGATAGGGGTTTCCCGTTTTTAATTTTTTTCCCATTCCACCCCCAGTGAGTGGGTTGGGGGGTATCCCCTTGCGTTAAATTAAAATCCACAATTTTTGTAGTCAGACAAGTTTTTTGATTTCCAAAAATAACCCTTTTTATCTTTCAAAACATAAAAAATTTTTCGTGTTTTTTGACTTTTGCCCCAACCCCGCATTGTTCATTTTCCCCAGCCCTCAGTAAATCTTAAAAAATCAATTCTATATACACAACAGGTGAATTTAAAGGTGCAAAAAAAAACCCCTTTTTTTAGGAAAAAAAAAACTTTTTAAAGTGGGTTTTTTTACTTTTGCACACCCCGGGATTGGGTTTATTGACGCAGAAACCACGTAAATCTTAAAAAAGGGAATTCCCATAATTCCCCCAAGGTAATTGAAAAGGGGGCAAAAGATTTCCGGGTTTTTTATACCCAAAAAAAAAAACAGTTAAAGTGTTTTTTGGGCTTTTCAACCCCTCATTGTTTTTATTGGGGCAGCATCCAAAGTAAATCTTTTAAAAAAGCAATTCTATAGTACCACAGGTGGGTTTTTAAAGGGGCAAAAAAACCCTTTATCTTTCCAAAAATAACCAAAATTTTTTTCGTGTTTTTTTTACTTTTGCAACCCCCGCATTGTTTTATTGAAGCAACAAACCACGAAATCTTAAAAAAAAGCAATTTTTATAATTCCCCCAACATTTAAATTTAAAAAAGGGGAAAAAAAAAACCTTTTTTTTTTATAGGAAAACCCAAAAAGTTACGGGGTTTTTTGCTTTTGCCACCCCGCAGTTTCAAATTTACCCAACCATTACGTAAATCTTAAAATAGCAATTCTTTTATTTTACCAAAAGGTTTAATTAAAAGGGGGCAAAAAAAAAAATACAGTTTATTATAGGAAAATAAAAACAGTTTTCGTTTTTTTGACTTTTGCAAAACCCACATTTTGTTCATTGACCAGCTTTTCCCCGGGAAATCTTAAAAAAAAGCAAATTTTTTAACACCCAGGGGAAATTTTAAAGGGGCCCAAAAAAAACCGTTTTTTCATTTCCCCAAAAAATAACAGTTTCGTGTTTTTTGCCTTTTTCAAACCCCGCCCGTTCAATACGCAGCTTCCACGTAAATCTTAAAACAGCAATTCATATTCACCACAGGTGAATTTAAAAGGGTTTGAAAAAAAAACCCGTTTATTATGGAAAACAAACAGTTAGGTTTTTTTTTGGACTTTGCAACCCGCATTTTTCATTGAGCAGCTCCCAAAAATCTTAAAACAGAAATTTTTATATCACCCAGGTAAACTGAAAGGTGAAAAAAAAATACGGTTTATCTTACCAAAACATAACTTTTCTTTTTTTTTGACTTTTGCGCCCCCGATTGTTCATTGACGCCATTCCACGTAAATCTTAAAACAGAAATTCATATTCCCCCCAAAGGTGGGAGTAAAATTCCTTGAATTGTAAAAAGGGAGGTACAGGAAACTTGACCAGTGTGGGTTTTTCAGGGGAAAGGAGTATGGACACGGACAGAGAAAAAAGTACAGAGACAATTTCTTCCGCACGTTGAGTAAAATGAAAAAAAGAATGCCAAGGAAAAAGGGCCCGGGGGTGGAACGGGGCGTTAACCACAGTATTTCCATGAGCTCAATTGGTCCCATCATAGGGAGGGGAAACCCACCCAGGTCTTGACGTGTACTGGGGAAGGCGGGTTCCACCTTCCGCTTCCGCACTCTGTTCAGCACGCAGTTTTCGTTGCTTGCGTATCAGAGTTTTTTAACCTGGGTGTTAAAAGATAGGACGCCAACCGGGGTTCACCGCACCCACTTTTAATCCGGGGGTCTGCTGTGGCACAGGACATTTTCTAGTCATGTCCTTCAACAAAAAATGGTGGTTGAAAGATCCTTTTTTTCCGATTTTTAATTGGGGGCGCAGTTTTAATGGTCTTTACTGTGGCCGGGAAGGGACGTATATGTCCAGTTCAACTAAAAGGTGGTTGAAAGATTCCTTTTTTCCCGCACTTTTTAATTGGGGGCCCTGAGGTTTGGGGCTTGCCTGTGGCCCCGGGAAGGTATAGTCAATGTCCAGTTCAACTAAATGGTGGTTAAAAAGACCCCTTTTTGCGGCACTTTTTTAAAATCGGGGGTCATGAGGTTTGGGGGCTCATGTGCATTCCAGGACGGGGATATTCAATTCCAGTTCAAAAAACATGAGGTTCAAATATCTGCTTCTGGCTTTTTTTAAATTTTGTGGGTGATGCAGGTTTAAGGGTCATGCGTGGTACAAGACAGGGATAGTGAAGGGTCTGTGCTTTTTTTTTTGGACTTTTATAACCAAAGTTTTTCCAAAGATGTGCACGTTCCATTTGGACTGTTGTGGATGTTATTTCAGCTTCTCCAGCCTTGTTTTGGGTGTAATAATGAAGGTGTTGTTGTCCCCATAGACTTTAATGGTCATCGCGATAATCGAGTCACTATAAAAAACCTTATCGTTACGGCCGATATCGACATCGATCGTCTCGTTAGCCAACCAATCGCTCCAAAATTTCTGGGAGTCCTTCATGGGTTTTTTTGCAAATGTCTGTGGCTTTCCTTTCTTGCACTGGGAGAGGCTTCCGTAGATCTGGGGGAGGCGCCCGGATGTTACTTTGTGGCTTTCCCCCATTCCCCACTGTATTTTTGGAGTCAGCCCAGTGATCCTGGGGGCCCTTTTTTACCTCTGTCACCAAAGCTCTTCTACACGATTGTTAGTTTGGTTTCCCCGCCAGGTTGGAAATCCAAAAATTTTTTTTATTTTTGGATTATGGAGGCCACTGGCCTTTAGAAACCCTTTATGCTGCAGAAATTATTTTTTAACCTTGGGGGATCTGTGCCTTGCCACAATTCTGTCTTGAGCTCCTAGGCAGTTCCTTAGACCTCATGATTTCATGTGCTCTGACATGCACTGTGAGCTGTGAGGTCTTATATAGAAAGTTGGTTCCTTTCCTAAACAAGTCCAAACAGTTAATTAAAAAACAGCTGGCTCCTGGGGTAGAACCCCCTAAAAGGGGGGTCAGAAGGCAATGGACAAATGTGAGTTTTAAATAAGGTCACAGCAAAGGGGTTTAATTTCTTATGACGTGATATTTTAGTTTTTCTTGTTTAATAAATTAGCAAAAATATCTACATTTCTGTTTTTTGGGTTGCAGATTGTACATCATGAGCATAAAAATTAACTTTTTAGATCTTTCTGAATGGCTGAAATGAAAAAAAGAGTGAAACATTTAAAGGGGTCTGTATACTTTCTGTAGCCACTGTATGAATCCTGGCACTGACAGGCTAGTTCTAAAATTTCTTGTGGGGATGTGAATATGGCAGGATGTAGGGAAGTGTTCTTCTGCAAGGCATACATACAGGCCCTTTTTGAGCCAATACCACAAGTTGGCTCAGGCACCACATTTTCCCCGGTTGGCTGTTTCTGCAGGGCAAACATAAGGGGGTTTTGGCCATATCTAAGTCTGGTCAGGCACACCTTTACCCTGGTCTGGCTGTTCTTCTGCGGTCTTTCACACGGGCAGTGTAGAGCCAAAACCACAAGTCTGGTCAGGCACCCCCTTTCCCTGGTCTGGTGATCTTTTTCCCGGTCTACTCGGGCAGTGTAGAGCCCCAATACCCCAAAATTGGCTCAGGCACCACTTTACCCTGGTCTGGCTTTTTTTCTGCAGGTCTACAAACAGGGCAGTGTGAGCCCAATACCACAATTGGCTCAGGCACCACCTTTACCCCGGTTTGGTGTTTTTCTGCAAGTCATACATATAGGGCGTGGGAGCCATTACCACAAGTCTGGCTCAACACCCCTTTCCCCCCTTTTGGCTGTTTCTTCTGAGGGCAACATACAGGCGCGTGTAGATCCAAACACAAGTCTGGGTAAAACACCACCTTTACCCTGGTCTGTTCTTCTGCAGGGTTTCATCGAGCAGTTGAGCCCAAAACCACACGTTGGTCAGGCCCCCCCTTTTCCCCGGTCTGGCTTTTCTTTGCAGGTCATAAAACAGGGACAGTGTAAGCCAATACCACAAGTCTGGGTCAGGCACGACCTTTACCCTGGTCGGTTTTCTGCAGGTCATACAACAGGCCAGTGTAAAACCAATACACAAAGTCTCTCAGGGACCCCCTTTACTTGTTGGCTCTTTGAGGTCATACATACAGGGCAGTGGAGAATACCCCAAATCGGCTCAGGCACCACCTGTACCTGGTTGGCTGTTCTTTTGAGGTCAAATACACACAGTTTTAGAGCCAATACACAAATCTGTCTCAGGCACCAACTTTACCCGGTCGGCTGTTTTCTGCAGGTCATACATCCCCGGGGCAGGTAAGCCAATACCACAATTGGCTCAGGACACCTGATCTGGCTGTTTTCTGCGGGGCTACATACAGGGCAGTGTAAGCCAATACCAGAAGTCTGACTCAGCCCCCTTTACCCCGGGCGTTCTTCTGCGGTCATACATAAGGGGCAGTGTAACAAAACCACAATTTTGGCTCAGGCACCTATTTACCCTGGTCTGGTGTTTTCTGCAGGTATACATAAGGGCATGTGAGCCCAATACCCCAAATCTGGTCAGGCACCACCTGTACCCTGGTTGGCTGTTCTTGAGGGCATACATAACACAGGGTAGAGCCAAACCACAAAGTCTGGCTCAGGGCCCCCCCTGTACCCCGGTCTGGGTGTTCTTCTGCAGGTTAATACACACGTGTAAAGCCAAAACCACAAGTCTTTCTCAGGCACCACCTTTACCCCGTCTGGATGTTCTTTGCAGGTCATACATACAGGGCGTGTAGGCCCAAAACCCAAGTTGGTCAGCCCACCTGATCTGGGGTTTTCTGCAGGTCATACATACAGGCAGTGTAGAGCCAATACCAGAAGTTGACTCAGGCACACCTTTACCCTGGTTGTTCTTCTCAGGTATACTACAGGTGCAGTGTAAGCCCTACCACAATTCTAGCTCAGGGACCTACTTTACCCCTGGTCTGGGTGTTCTTCGCAGGGCATACATACGGGCAAATGTAGAGCCAATACCCCAATCTGGGTCAGGCACCACCTGTACCTGGGCTGGCTGACTTCTCAGGGCAACTACCGGGCATGTAGAGCCCAATACCACAAATTTTGGTCAGGCACCTACTTTACCCTGGGCTGGCTGTTCTTCTGCGTCATACATCAGGGGAGTTAGAGCCAATACCACAAGCGGTAGGCACCCCCTTTACCTGGGGGCTGTTCTTTTGCGGTCATACATACACACAGTGTGAGCCAAACCACAATTGGGTCGGGACCCCCTGTACCCTGGTTGGCTGTTCTTCTCAGGGCATAAAAAACCAGTGTAAAGCCAATACCCCAGTCGGCTAAGGGACCCCCTTTTCCTGGTTGGCTGTTCTTTGCAGATCTACAACAGGGCAGTGTGAGCCAAAACCACAAGTCTGGCTCAGGGACCACCTTTTCCTGGTTGCTGTTCTTTTGAGGTCTTACTACAGGGGACTTTGAGCCAATCCACAAGTCGGGCTCAGGCACCCCTTTACCCCGGTCGGTGTTCTTTGCAGGTATCATACAGGGCAGTGTAGAGCCAATCCACAATCTGACTCAGGACCCCTTTTTCCCCGGTCTGGCTGTTTTTCTGAGGGCTACATACAGGGGAGTGTAGAGCCAATTTCAAAAAAAGTCGGTCAGGGCCACCTTTTACCCTGGTCTGGCTTTCTTCTGCAAGTCATACATAAAGGGCAGTGTAGAGCCAAACCACAAATTTGGCTCAGGCACCCCCCTTTTCCCCGGGGGTGTTCTTCTGCAGGGCATACTAAGGGCAGTGTAGACCATACCACAAGTTGGCTCAGGCACTACTGGGCTTTTTTTTCTGCAGGGCATAATACAGGGCAGTGTAGGGAAAAAACCTCAAGTCTGGTCAGAACCACCTTTTTCCCTGTCCCGTTCTTCTGCAGGTCATAATACAGGTGCAGTGTGAGCCATTATCTCAAATCTGGGGTTGGCACCCCCTTTACCCCGGCTGGGTGTTCTTCTGAGGTCATACATACAGGGAGTGTAGAGTAAATACCACAAGTCTGGATCAGGCACCACCTTTACCCTGATCTGGCTGTTTTTCTGCGGTTACATCACACGTGTAAGCCAAAACCACAATCTGGCTCAGGCACCCCTTTTCCCCGGGCTGGGTGTTCTTCCAGGTCTACATACAGGGCAGGTAGAACCAATCCCCAAGTCTGCCAGGGACCACCTTTTTCCCTGCTTGGCGTTCTTTTGCAGGTCAACTACAGGGCAGGGGGCCCAAAACCAAAGTCTGATCAACCACCTGATCTGGCTGTTCTTTGCAGGTCATACATACAGGGCAGTGTAGACCAATACAGAAGTCTGACTCAGGACCCCCTTTCCCGGTCTGTTTTCTAGGGATACATAAGGTGCAGTGTAGAGCCCAATACCCCAATTCTGGCCAAAGGGCCCTACTTTACCTGGTTGGCTGTTTTCGCAGGTCTTCATACAGGGAGTGAGAGCCAATACCACAAATCGGCTCAGGCACCCGCTGTACCCCGGGCTGGGTGTACTTTGCAGGGCTACTACAGGGCAGTGTAGAGCCCAAAACCACAATTCGGTCAGGCACCCACTTTTCCCTGGTCTGGCTGTTTTCTCAGGTCATACATACAGGGCAGTGTAGAGCCAATACCACAAGTTGGCTCAGGGACCCCTTTACCCTGGTTGGCTTTTTTGCAGGTCTAATACAACAGTTAGAGAATACCCCAAGGCTGGCTCAGGCACCATTCCCCGGGCTGGGTGTTCTTCTGCAGGTATAAATACACACAGTGTAAAGCCATACACAAGCTGGCTAAGGCACACCTTTTCCCTGGTCTGGCTGTTCTTCTGCAGTCAAAATACAGGGCAGTGTAGAGCCAAAACCACAAGTTGGTCAGGCACCACCTTTACCCTGGTTGGCTGTTTTCTGCAGGTCTTACATACAGGGCACTGTGAGCCAATACCACAAGTTGATCGGGACCACCCTTTAAACCCCGGTCTGGTGTTTTCTGCAGGGATACATACAGGCGCAGTGTAGAGCCAAACCACAATCTGACTCAGGCACCCCCTTTACCCCGGTTGGTGGTTTCTTCTGCGGGCTCATACAGGGGAGTGGGGAGGCCAAATTTCCCCAAGTTGGTCAGGTACCCCTTTACCCCGGGCTGGCTGTTCTTCTGCAGTCATAACAGGGCAGTGTAGAGCCAATACCAAAATCTGGCTCAGGCACCCCCTTTCCCTGGTTTGGCTTTTTCTGCAGGTCATACATACAGGCAGTGTAGAGCCAATACCAAAAGCGGCTCAGGGACTACCCGATCTGGCGTTTTTTCTGCAGGTCATACTACAGGGAGTGTAGGGCCAAACCTCAAGTTGGCTCAACACCCCCTTTACCCCGTTGGGTGTTTTTGCAGGTCTACATACAGGGAGTGTAGAGCCATTATTCAAGTCTGGCTTTGGACCCCCTTACCCCGGGTTTGGTGTTTTCTGCAGGGCTTTTAATACAGGGGAGTGTAGAGTAAAAACCCCAAGTCTGGTCAGGGACCACCTTTACCCCGATCGGCTGTTCTTCTGCAGGTCTAAAAACACACGTGTAGAGCCAAAACCCAAGTTGGTCAGGCCCACCCTTTTTCCCCCGGGTTTGGTGTTCTTCTGCAGGTCATACATACAGGGGAGTGTAGAACCAATACCACAAATCTGGGGTCAGGACCACCTTTCCCTGCTCGGCTGTTCTTCGCGGCTAATCGGGCGGGCCCAAAACCAAAAGTCTGATCAGGGACCACCTTTATCTGGTTGTTCTTCTGCAGGTCACACATTTAAGGACAGTTTAGAGCCAATACACAAGCCTGGTCAGGCACCACCCGGGCTGGCTGTTTTCTGCAGGTCATACATACAGTGCAGTGTAAAGCCAATACCACAATCTGGGCCCCGGCACCCCCTTTACCCCGGCTAGCTGTTCTTTGCGGTTAATACACACATTGTGGCCAATACCCAAAATCTGGCTTTGGCATCCTTTCCCCCGGTCTGGTTGTTTTTGAAGGTCTACATACAAGGCAGTCAGACCAATACCCCAAGTCTGGGTTTTGGGGACCTCCCTTTCCGGGCGGTTTCTTTATGCAGGTCTCATAAGGTGCGTGTAAGCCTTATCTCAAGTCTGGGTTGCACCTCCTTTACCTGGGCGGGGTGTTTTCTGCGGGTCATACATACAGGGCAGGTAAGCCAAGCCCAAGTCTGGCTCAGGCACCACCTGTACCCTGGTCTGGTGTTCTTCCAGGCAACATCACACAGTGTAGAGCCCAAAACCCCAAGTTGGTTTGGGACCTCCCTTTTCCCCGGTTGGTTGTTCTTGAAGGTATACAACACAAGTGTAGAGCCAAAAACCAAATCTGGCTTTGGCCTCCTTTACCTGGGCTGGTTTCTTTGAAGGTCATAATTACAAGGCGCAGTGTAGAGCCAAAAGCACAAGTTGGTAGGCACCCCCTTTACCTAGTATGGCTGTTCTTCTGCGGTCATACATACAGGGCAGTGTAGGGCAATACCACAAGTCTGGCTAGGGACCACCTTTACCCTGGTCTGGCTGTTCTAACGTTTCTGCCTAGATTTTGGGTCAAAAAATCATAATGTGTCTAATCCTATGAAGTGGTGTGACACCCCCAAAACGCCCCAAAACTTTGGCCATTAAAAATTTTTTTTTGGCACAAAGTCATCAGAAAAAATGGCCCGCTCAGTCCCTCTTGTAGCCAAGGTTTTAAGGGACTTGCTTCAAGAGCTTTCAATCTATAAGGGTGTATGGGTGAGACAAAGGGAAGAAATGCTCAGTTTACATATTGGTGCAGCCTTTTCATAAATTTGGGGTTGGGGTGATCCCCCGGC
>JAODAL010036220.1:0-41965 GCA_025379985.1 Phyllomedusa bahiana
TGGGGAATCTTCGTAGGAACACTAGAGGCGATATGTCCGAAAAGTGGCGGCGCCACAGCAGTTTTTAGGCTCATTAAAACCAGTGTAAAGTGCGGCGAAAGTCGTTTAAAAAATATGGCGTCGGTAAATTAATGCGCCTAAAAAGGCGACTGACCTAAAAGGGTTTGCATTGGCAAATTGCAGGTGGTATCTTTGGGTAGTGAAAGTAATGGCCTCCGAGTCGATTGTACAACAAAGGTAATAGGTTATTATAGTATATGTAATGGCCTCAATAGGGCTTGGTTTGGGGGCACAGCGTATATTCTGGGGGTTTACATGTGTCGTGCCCGGTTTTAAAATGGGGCCCAGTTTTGGTGTAAACGTTCATTTACATTGAAAATTTTGGGCGTAAAAAAGTGGTTGTGGTGCAAAAAACTGGCTTTGGCATGTTGGGAAATGTCGCCCTAGATCTCCAGTGGTAGTGAGTGAGATGGGGCCGACAGGAAAGGTAAAAACTGGTACATTTTTATTTAATAGCATTGTGGGGAGAGGAAGCTTTTTAAATCACTGGTTCCCATTTTTATTTGATAGCAGTAGGGGAGGGGAGGGCAGCTTTTTAAATCAGTAGTTCCCCCAATAATATATTTTTATAATAGTAAGGGTTCCATTGTTATGACACAGAGCTTTATGCAGAATGGTATTTTTCTGTCCTGCTCAGTTAAACGGGAGTAAATGCTGGACAGACACACCAAAGTGGCGGTTAAAAGCCACTGTAGAAAGATTATCAAAGTCATAAGGTCTTATTTACTCTAATTTATTTGAAATATCAGGAAAATAAGATTACAAATCTACCAGTGATTATGGGGGAGAAAACAAGAGAGTCTTACACTTAAATAAAACCATAAAAGGAAGCTACTTACTGAAAGGAGCGTTACATTGCCAGAACTAAGAGATACTATACAGCGGGTTTGGACACATCTTCCACAGCATTTGCCGATACCTGGTGGTCTGTACACCTGACCCTGTTTGAAACGTAACAAAAAAAATGAACATGCACTCTTTGCAAATAAAATTGGAACCCAAAACCAAATCCAAACCTCAGGTAAAATGAGACAACCCCTATCGCTATAGAAGCAGTTTATTCAGAGAATATACTAACAAAGGCTTATTAATGCACACGGAATGTAAATTTTTTTGCCTGAAAATTTTTCCCCCCAACTTTTCCCACTACATTTCCCCTTACAGCACAGTTATATTTGATCTTCTAAACTTACAGCCATGCAATCTTTAACACTGTTTACTGTACAGGTTACATTGGTCAAGGAGTTTAAATGCCATCGACGCTGTACATGTATCATTAACACTTGTTAGTGCTGGAAACAATGTGTCAACCTGAAAGAACAAAAAGGTGTTAAAGGTTTTATCATTAGAAAACGAAAAAATATTTTAAATCGGCTTTTTTCCTAAAACAGTTTTTTTTTTCCAAATTTTGTTTTTTTTTTTTTTTTCTTGTTATATCTATATTCCCCGGGTATAACTTTCCTAACACTGAAAAAAAACAAAAAACTTATAGGGGTACATTTATCAATAGTATCTTACTGTAATGGGCTGGTTCACACGGCTTATTCGAGCCGTAATTGCGGGACGGATTTCGCCCGCAATTCCGGCTTGAATAAGGGGCGGACAGGGGCGGGGGCGCAGCCCCCGGCCTCATAAAAATCTTTTTCCCCGGGGGATATTCCGGGGAAATGTGCATGTCATTTCTCCCGCCCGGCGGATTTGTGACTGAGGGGCATTGCAGGGTCCCCCAAACATCGGGGCCCCGGGGCCCCTTTTGGCTATGTTCAACTGGGTTATTGCGGCGGGTATAGTACAACCGCATTACGCTGTGTGTTTTGGGGAAACCCCGGGGCTGCTCCCCCCGGATACAATTTTAATTTTAAACCAAGCTCTTAGGAGGGGCCCATGAATTACCCTAATTGCAGTGGAAAGTCTGGCGGGATTTAAGCGCAAATACGCAGAGAAAATTTCGCCCCCCAATTTACGCACTATAAAAATATATTCATTTTATACAGCACACATTTTTAGGGCAAACACTCAGGACACCCCCACACATCAAGGAAAACACAAAAATTAGACCAAAACACACACCAATCAGACGCACACACACTCAGAAACACATGCACACTCCGGGGGGGCACACACATCAGACACAAACACACACCAAATCAGACCCCACCCAAAAACCCCCTCCGGACACAAAACCACTCAGGAAAACACACAATCACAGGAAAAAACACACACACTCAGGGGGACACCCAATCGAAAAACCACTCGATACACACACACCACCCCACACACACCTCAGAAAACACACACTCAGGGCCACACTCAACAAAACACACTCAGACACACACAAACCACGCAGACCAAAACCCCAAATCAGACACCACACAAATCAGACACCACTCAGGAAAAACACACATCTCAGGGCACACACCACCAGCGACCGCAGGGCCACACAAACCCCACAACCCCCCACTCCACCCCACACACACACACCCTCAAATCCGGGCACACACTCAGGAAAAAAATACTCAGGGGGGGGGGGGCACACACCCTAACAAAAACACACTCCGGGCACAACACACTCAGCACAACCCCCTCAGGGCACACAACCCCTCAGAACCCCATACACACTTTAGGGAAAAACACACACTCCCGACAAAACAAATTTAGATACACACAAAACTCGACAACACATCAGGAAAACAAAACAATTTATCAAGGGCACCCACACCCACTCATCACTCGGGAACTCAGACACCACACAAACTCAGAAAACCACACAACAAAAACAGACAACCCCTCAAAACAAAACACCCCCACACCCCACTCAAAACACACCACAAAACCCTCCTCTCGGGACACTCGACACACACAACACTCAGAAAACACACACTAAACACACACACCAGACAAAACACACATCAGAACACCCACACTCAGCACACCACCCACAACCCAAGACACACCCCACTCAAGGGCCACAACATCGGACACCCCCCACTCAGACAACAACTCAGACCCCCACACAAAAACACACTCACCATCAGACACAAACTCAGGGCAAAAAAACAAATAGGGCAACACTCCCGGGCACAAACACCCCACTCAGGGCACACGCATCAGACACACACCCCACTCGACACACACCCCACTCAGACCCCACACACACTCCCGGGCCACACAATTTAGACAACCACACCCCCAGGCCCCACACAACTAGACCACACCCCAGGGGCACACACCCCTCAGGGCACACTTTAGCAACACCGAATACAAAACACCCAAACACTCAGACACCCCCCATCAGACAACATCAGGGCACACACCCCAGACCATACTCCGACCCCCTTTCTCACCATCAGACCCACAACTCAGACAAACCAAAACACACACACTCGGGAAAAAACACACACCCCCAGACAAAAACAAAACTTGCACACACTAGACACACAACCAAAACTTTAGAACCCCGCATCCGGGCCCCACCATGGGAACCCCCCACACTTAGGGAAAACACACCCCACACTCAGACACACAACATCCGACACACACATTTAGGCCCCCACACATCAGGGCACCCAAAACCCTTTTTCACACACTCAGACCCCCCCACATCAGACCACACTCAGACACACACTCGGGGCATAACAAAACCCCAAAAAACTCAGACACACACACCGAACAAAACAGGGCAAAACACACACTCAGGGCACACACACACTCAGACACCAAAACACACTCAGCCAAAAACCCCACACTCGACACAATCAGGGAAAAACCCCCACTCAGCCCCACACACACTCAGCCCCCCCACACACACACACACAGCCCCCCTACACACACACTCAGACTTCCCACACACACACTCAGACCCCCCACACCCCACTAGACACACACACTCAGGGCACACACACACCCCAGGGCACACAAAAAACTCAGACCCCAAATAGAAAACAACCACCACACACACACACACACTCAGCCCCCCCACACACACTCAGAAAACACCACACACCTCAGAACACCCCACAGGGGCACCTTTAGCCCCCACACCCCCCTTTAGGAACCCACCACAGACCCCGGGCTTGAATAAGGGGGAGAAGAGGGGGGGGGGGCCCCAGCCCCCCCCCCGGCTCATAGGGGCCAAACCCTTAATCCCCCGGTGGGAAAATTCCGCCGGGATAATGTGCATTTCACTTTCTCCCCGCCCCGGGGGATTTGTTTGAGCTGCAGGGGGTTGCTTGGGTCCCAAATACATCCGGGGGCCCGGGCCCTTTGGGTATGTTCACACGGCCCTTTTTCCGGCCCCCGTATAGTACCCCCGCAATAAAGCTGTGTGTTTTGGAAAACCCCCCCCGGGTCCCCTGTGCATTTCAAATTTTTTACATTGTAATTCCCTTGCTCTCTAGGAGAGCCCATTTAATTACCGTAATTTTCAGGCGAATGGCTGGGTATTGAAGCGCCCAAATTTCACAGAGAAAGCCCCCCCGGGAATTTACGCGTAAAAACTTTTATTATTTCATTCACGCACACATTCAGACACACACCCCCTTTAGACACCAAAACACTCCGACACCCCTCCGACACACACACAAACACTAGACCCCACACACACCAGCAACCCCATTTCACACTCCCGACCACCCCACTAAAACACACACACCACACACACACACTCAGAACCCCCACACCCCACACTCAAAACACACATCAGGGCACCCCACACACTCCGAACACCCCACACACTCCCGAATACCCCACACAACCCCTCAGGGCCCCAAACACACACAGACACCCCACAACCCCACTCAGGGCACACACACACACACTCAGAAAACACACACACTAACAAAACCACCCTCGACCAACACACACACAAACACACTCAGACCCCACTTTAGATACAACACCCCAAACAAAACACCCCACTCAGGAAACAACCACACTCAGAAAACACTTTAGACCCCACCAAAACCCCGGGCCACACACACACGCAGGGGCAAAACACAAAACTCAGACACCAAAACACTAGAAAAACACACCACACTCCGCCACACACACCCACACTTTGGGAACCCCACTCAGAAAAAACACTCAGAACACCACTAAAACACACAACAAACACTAAGACACACACAAAAAAACTCAGACACAAACCCCAAATCAGAAAACACTCGATCAACCCCACACCCGCCCCACCCCACTCGACACACAAAACTCACTCAGACACACCCCACACTCGACACACACACACACTCGACACAACAAAAAAAAAAAAAAGACACCCACTCAGACACCCACCCCACAATCAGACACCCCACACTCAGACACAAAACACAATCACTCCGGGCAACCCCCACACACTCCGGGCCACCTTTCACACTCAGGACACACACACCCGGGCACAAACACAAATCGACACACAACACCCAAAAAGACACACAATCCCGAAAACACACCCCCACCACTAGGGGCACACACTCAGAAAACCTACTACACACTCCCGGGCACCTACCAAAAAAATCAGAAACAACACTCAGACACACAAAACACTCAGACAAAACACCCCCTAGGGCCAAAAACTTTAGACACACCCACCACTCAGACAAAGCACTAGACACACACACTCAGGAAAACACACACCACACTCAAAACACCACAACACTCAGGGCCACAACCAAAACAACTCAGACACCCACACACCAGACACAACATTCAGACCCCAAAACACACTCAGAACCCACACACTTTGACCCCCACACTCAGACACACCCAAAACTCAGGGCACCCCACTTTAGACAAAACACCCGGAAACCATCAGGGCCCCTACACACACACAAACACTCAGACACACCACACTCAGGGAAAACCATCAGACACTAATCACACACTCGGGAACATACTCACACACCCCAGGGCCCCACCACTCAGGGGACCACCCCTCCTCAGGGGACACACACACATCAACAAACCCCCACACCCGACACAAAACTCAGACCACACACACCCCACCCCACTAAAACACACGCCCTCAACAAACACACACACTTTAGACCCACACACAACCCCCTCAGAACCCCAACACACACTCAGAACCAAAATTTTAGAACACACACACAAACTCAGCCCCACACACCCCTTAAAACAACACTCAGACACACACACACCAGACACACCAAATCAGACACACACCCCAGAATTTCACACACACACAACCCAAAAACTCAGCACACACACTTAGCCACACAGTCAGACACAAAACCCCACTCCGACAAACACACCTTTTAGACACACCACACCACAAATCCGCCACAAACAATCAGGGCACACTCAGGGCCAACACACACTCAGACACACACCACTCGACACACACATCAGAACAACAAACAAACTCAAACACACACACACTCAGACACAACACACTCAGACTCACACCACTCAGGCCCCACCACACCAGACACACTTTAGACACACCCCACAAAACACACACTAGACACCCCCCTCAGACACACAAAAACCCCAAAACAACAATCAGACACCCCACACACTCGACACAACCCCACTCCGGCACACACACACTCAGACACAAAACACACCCCAAATCAGGGCCACACCCCAGACACACCCTCAGACACACCACTCAGCACACACCCATTCTCAGACACACACCATTTTAGACACACACTAAGGGCACCCCACACACCACTCAGCCCACACCCAGGCCCCACTCAGCACACACACGAACACACAGACAACCCCCACTGAAACACCACAAAATGACACACACACACTCAGACAACCCCCCACACTCAGAAAAACCACACAACACAAACCAAGATACACAACACACATCCCGACACACCCCAAACTCAGCCACACACAACTCAAAACACCCCACACCCACTCCGACACACACACCCACAGAACCCCCACCCCAAACCTTTCCGACACACACATCAGACAACACACTCAGACACAAAAAGTACAGGGTTTCATTCAGGAAATATTGTGGGTTTCCCCCCTATTAAAACTCCCTAGTCCTGGTCTCTGCAGTGCGGCTCCTATTTACTTGAGACCTGCAGGATGTGGGTTTCCCGTGGGGGGGGTGCTGAAGTCCCGGGGGACAGGACCCTCAGCTGCAGGTCTGTTTCCCGGGGCAGAGATCACAGCAAGGGGGCCCGGGGGCGAGATCCCAGCAGGGGGCCCGGGGCAGAGATCACAGCAGGGGGGGGGAGCAGAAAATCACCGCGGGGGGGGGGGGCAGAGATCAGGCAGGGGGGGGGAGCCTCCCCCCCATGCGGGACCCCGGGGCTGGGCCCCGGGAAATTTTCCCGACCTGGGCAGTGTGAGCAAACCGGCACCCCCTTCTCCCCCAGGGGCTCCCCGTCCCCCCCCGCCCGTCGCTGCCAAACCTTCCCTGCACCTAGCAACCCCTGCTGAGCTGTGTGTGCCCTCCCGAGGAAACCCAAAACTTTAAAAGGGTCGTCGGTTTCTGCAGGCCCGCCCGCCCGGAGCCGGCGGTATGGGACTGGGGCACAGGCAGCTTTGTTCGGGGCTTGTGGCCCCGAATAAACCCGCCCGCGACGCCCTGCCCCAGCGGGAGGGGGGCGGAATCCCCTTTGTTCTCTATGGGGAAAATGGAATTAAACCCTTTAAAAGGTGGGACGGATTCCAGGGCGTACGCAGCGCAGTCCCGCACGCAAAAACGGGCCCGCAATCCGTCCCAAAATAAAGCTGTGGGACGGCCCTTTAACCCCGTTTTAAGTTTGGCTAGAAAGTTTATCACAGGGGGTTTATAAATTTGCCCCCCAAATACGAACTGTCTAGTCTAACTTTATAACACCATTAAGTTGGTTTACTTTTACATAAATAACTGCAACAAAATTTTTGGGGTGCCCCTTAAGCAAACCCCCCCTTTTGGCAAAAAAAATGCCCTTTTCCCCAAAACCATGCCCCCCTTTTTTTCGGACAAAACGTGAAGTGGGCTGGAAAAATGTATTTTAAAAAAAAAAGTAAATGGTTTGGATAAGGTTTGAACCCCAAAAATTTTTGGCGCAGATTGTGCCAGAATTCTGCCGCCACTGCCTTGATAAATGTGTCCCATAGAATGCGAAATAATAGTACACACTGATGAACATTTGATAAAATTTTATACTACTGTACTTTCTGAAATATGAAATTTAAATTAAACATATTCAGAAAACATCATCAAAGGAACCAGAGGAAGTGGAGGAGTTAGGGGGATGGTGCTTGTTGGATTTTAACTCTCATTTTCCACGACAATGTATATATATATTTAAAGCCAGCACCCCAATATGGTTTGTGAGGACTTCGAAGTCTATCCATGAAGACCATGCTTGCATCTGCTGCTTGTCCAACTTGATAACTCTTCAAGGTCACACATTTGACATTAAACTTATTTAAATAGGAATGCATATTGGGTGCAATTTTATGAGGGATGATGATAGTTTATACAACTTTGCTAAAACTATTATATCACATTATAGTTGAAAGTGAGTGAGAGTGAGTGTTTTTTTTCTAGTACTTTAGGGGAATCCATCAGCAAAGCTTTGCCAGGGAGCATTGTCTGGTATTTCGCTACCTTCCTTCTGATCTTTCATAGGCTTATGTGCAAGGCCGTGTCCTACAGATCCTGAATAAGGTACAAATAGAATTTTAAGGTACAATACCTCAAAAACATATATCTTAGGCTAGTTTTTCTGCATGTTCGGGTCCCAGTCGGGGGAATCTGTCTGGGTGCCTGAAAAAGTATCCTAACAGATACTGTGGCAGATCTATAGGGAGCATCAGGGCAAACATTTTGGACTACATAGTAGTATGTTGTATTTCTCAAACATATATGCTTTTTGTGCCAGACAAAAAAGCACTACCTTGCTTTTTTACCTGCTAAAGAGGCCCTCCTAAGTGGCCCTGGCCATGATATCAACAGGGCATTACACAGAGACACATGCTCCAACACATGCCAACACATTTTTTAATGCGTTTTTGGGTGCGTTTTTTGTGCAAAACTGTACAGCATTAATAGCTGGGCCTTTCTGCACAAAAAACGCATTCAAAAAGGCATCAAAACGTAGCTGCGTTTTTTGACGCGTTTTTCAATACATTTTTTGAACAGAAAGACACAACAATAATGCTGTACATTTTTGCACAAAAAACGCACCCCAAAACACGCACTGTCTGAAGCACCCTAAGGATGTAGCAATGTCTCCCTTCAGCTGTAGTTGATTTAAGTGGCACAGAGATAACATACATCATAAAACAAAGTAGAAGACTGCATTTTATTCTGGTAGGAACAGTTGAAACTAACAGAAGTAGCTGAATTCTCTATTTAGCAACTTCATTAAGGGCAGCATGTATGAAACATGCCGCCAACACGCCTCTTCTAAATCAATATAGAGGAGTGCAGAATATGACAGCATGTATGAAAGTGTGTTATGTGCAAAACATTGGTGCATAGAGTGTTATGGGTCAAACTTTTTGACGCATAGATTGCAATGTGCCAAACTTTGTCTCAGTCAAAGAATGGATTTGTATGGCAGTTTAGCGCCAAACTTTGGTGCATTCTTGTCACACTCAAATGTGTCACGTAATGTTTAGTGCAGACTGCACCAAGTTTTTGCGTACGACTATTTATACATCTGTTGGACCGGGCAACTACAGTTTCTTTGGCTCAAAGTATGCCAGCCCCGTTTATATATGTTGCCCTAAGTGTTTACATGTAGGAGTAATAGTGTACTCTGATGACCACCATCTGTTATGTGGTATTTACATCTGTAAAGGGTTAAATTTACATTATAAAAGTTACGTACTGAGAGCTCTTTAGTTTGTCCATCTGTGGTAGGAAAAATGCATGCTGTTTGTACACAAGTTCCACAACACTGTCCTGGAATATCTTTGTAAACCTCAGCCTAAGTAAAAGAAGAAAAAAAAATGGTTTGCCAAACAGGACATTTTTTGAATTCCAAATGGTGGCATATGTATGTATGTTCCTTCCTACCCAGAAATGTTATCTCTGCATATAGCACATATTCTGCTGCACATTACATAGATTGTCATCATTTATCGGAGTACACACAAAAACAGTGATTAAAAAAAAAACATAAAACGATGCAGATATCTCCATTGGTTCGATTTAAACTCAGCACCTCAGCGTTGCAAGGGAACAGTGCTAACCACGGAGACACGACTTAATACAAAGTATCAGAACCCACACAAATTTTAATTAATGTAATATATAGTAAATATAATATATAGTAAATTATACTTGTTAGTGATGATCACCTAATAGAAACAACTGCTCAAAACAAAGTGAAATATGAGTAACAAGTTCCATTGCTTTTGAATAAGATCTCATTTACCCAGCCATTTTATGCTTATGTTTTAAGTGGACCCATAAGAGGGCTACTATCTCTTTGATAGGGCCTCTTCTGTAGATAATTATATTAAGGTTTTGATGGCATGCACCATTGGATCTTATATATACAGAAGCATTTCCCTCTTGAAGCATTGCTTCTAGGGAAGCAGAGTCATGAGTCATATATACCACACCTGATAGAGTCTATATGTTAACAGACACAGGACACGGACATGCTAAATTAGAATTTAGACTAAGGGCAGTTTGAAAAGATGAATAAAGATGAATTGGCTCATGAAGGGTCCATAACATTTTTGACAGCAAGAATAGCAATGAAGGTTTATTATCAATAAGAGCAATTATGAACTAATAGAATAGAACAGAACATAAATTAACAACAGTGTGGACAAAGCCGTATGACATCAAGGAGTTTATATAGTACAAAGTATGTATTGATGACAGATTATTCACGAATGTTTGGTTTTATTGACTAAGGCTACTGATGCACTTGAGATAGAGGTAAACTGATGGTGGATCAACTATTGAGCAGACAACCATCTGAAGAACAAACGTTTTGCAGATGAAGCCATGCACATTTTAGTCTATAGGGGCCATTACAGTCACTTAAGTTGGCCATACGTTATCTATTAGTTATATGACTATGATTATCTTTCAAAGAGACTTTCTGTACATGCATGGCTGAATTTCTGTACAAGCATGGTGTGCCAAGAGATAATCATTCGTAGTAAAATAAATGATTACCCTGGTAAAAATAGCAATATTTATCAACTTTAATGTTTATGGGTACCTAAAGGGGTGCTCCCACCACTTACGACTCTCCATTCTGTTCTATGGAAGTTCCAAGTACAGTCAAACATACTACTCGCCTGTACTTGGAACTTCCATAGAACAGAATGGAGAGTGATATGTAACCATGACCAGATTCTCAGCTGAGACTCACAGAGGCCATTCTCGAGATAGGTATGGCTAATTGGGTCTCAAAGGTGGAACGGGTAACTATCACACTTCAATAGCATTTCCTTTTATTATGCCATCAAAGGCTACTTAGATGATCCATTGTCAAATGATTTCCAATGAATTCCATAGTATTACATAGCATGGTATTTCATGTAAACAGGACAAATAAAGGGGTGTTTACATCTCAGAAATTTAGGTTATGTTCATAGGCTATGCCATAATATCTAAAGGATGGAGGTCCTAATTCTGGGGCCCAAACCTGTCTCACAACCGGATATACCCTTACCCCTGTCACTGACTGTTTTGTAATTGTCCGTGCCTGGCTCTCTCTATTTACTTCAATAGATTGTTGCAGTTCCTAGAGGTGGGACCCACATATTTTAGACATTAATGGCATGTCCTGTAAATATGCCATAAATGTCTGAGATGGGAATAACTCTTTAAGGAATTACCAACTTGTAACAGTAAATATGATAAGTTCATGCTAACACTAAAGGTCCATACTTTAGTTGTTTAGTTGAATACAGTATTTGTACTGTGCCTGTAGACTTCAATGATGTCATATTGTACCTCCATAATCCTCTAGTATCATGTAGTGGCACAGAGGAGTTTTTATGAAGTATGCCACAATTGTTTTCCGTTGATGTAATGGGGTTTTCTCACCACAATGATAAGCTTTTAACACATAGGGAAAGGCAAATGAAGACTATTACCAAATATATTGCTTTTTTGATTTTGCTATGGCCAGGAGATAAAGAAGATTTGATCTCCTCTTAGAGTACACAAGTTTTTATGGTTACTAACCATCTCTCCCTGCTTTCATTTATCTTTTATTGCTCCAAGGTGCTGTCATTCATTCAGTCCGTCCATATTGAGTCACCCTTCTCTCTAGCAACGGACTTTGTTTGTTTAACTGAATGATAAGCTTTTAGGCTATGTTCACACGGCTTATTTCAGAACGTATTTACATCGGATTGCCGATCGTAAATACGTTCTGAAATCAGTTGAAAATGAGTTGCAAATAAGTGCCACTAAGTGTGGCACGTATTTGTAACTGATTTCCCGACGGATTCACCATCGCCATTCATTGTAGGTGGTGAATCCGTCCGTAAATAATTGACATGCACATTGTTTTTCCGTCCGGATTGCCGTCGTCAATCCGCGGCGGCAATCCGGCACGGAAATACGCGTCGTGTGAACGACGAGCCGTATTTTCTATTGAAGTCAATAGAAAATAGGCTGTTACTTATTTCTGACTGATTTGCCGACGGATTGACGATCGTCAATCCGTCGGCAAATCCGCGGCGAAATAAGCCGTGTGAACGAGGCCTTACTGTTTAGAGCTCTGGAGCCTTGTATAACACACTTTATAAATCTCCTACAGTCATGTCACTGTCACAAAAATAGCTGGGAACAGCAGTTCTAATATGCCAATCACTGTTATAGACTCGCTCAGAGCCTGAACAGGAAGTGTGAGTCAAAAGATGTCTGTGGCTCTGTAAAACTGCATGGCGATAAAAAACCATTAATAAACAAACTAACAGAAATAAGTAGTGTTTGGTTTCATCAGACTCCATATTATGTTGGTATAATCCTCGTTATATACTGCATATTAAAACATTGTTTAATAATAATAATAATAATAATAATAATAATATATTATTATTATTATTATTATTATTATTATTATTATTATTATTATTAATATAAATTATAAAATAAACTCTTTTAGCCATAGGATGTAGTTTCTATACCTAATACCAAATATAAGGGCAATCACTTTAAATGTGTATTGGCAGCTTTTTTTTAAAGATCAATGTAGGCTGGAGACCACCGAGGTGCACCAGCTCCAGTCCCAATGATTCAAAGTTATTTTATGGTGGTTTTATAATGGTATAATATAATACTGTAAAATAAAAATACGTACGCGTGAACATGTCTGATTGCAGACAACTGGAACACATATCACCATGTTCATGTTATCTGTGCTGTTTGATACTGTTGAACAAATACAAGTTTGGCAGCTGCTGGGTGAAGAAGGTACTATGGAGCCAGCCTGTACAAGAATAAAGTGGATAGATAAGACAAAAAGAAAAAAGACAATTAATGCACCACAATATGATGCTTATACTGTAGATTGTCTTGACTAAGCTATTTCATAGGTTCTCCATGTTATAGGTTTAACTGAACAATCACAAATAAGTATCGTACATGAAATCTTCTATTTAACACACAATCTACTCCTACCTCACCAAATCACATTAATATGACCACTATCTACTTTTGTTGTCAGCAGTGAGTACAGTAGCTCATGAAGGAAGTCATGTGTGGTGAGCTGATTTGGGGGGTATATAAGGGTTAGAGCTCATAACTTAATTATATTGAACTTTGTAATTGATACTCATTAAAAATTATTTACCTGTTCTGCTTTGCAAAACAAGGCAGAAAGCCCTTTACTCCCCTTCTTCCTGCATACCATGTAATGTCCATTGATCACATGGCCTCAATGGACAGTTTGTCATCACTCAGTGGGTGTGCTTTGAAGCCAGGCTCAGCACAGAAATACTCTCCTATAGTGGGTGTGACCTGAGCAGAGAAAGATCTGGCTGATTCTAGTGGCTCATTAATCACCATGTAAACAGTAGTGCTGACAGAAATGTATTCATTCAGAGATGGTGGAGGAAGGTGTTATACACATACAGTGATAACTATATGTACATAGTGACTTATCACTGCTAGAGTCTAGGTGTTTTCATTATTGTGTACTATATTTAACTCTTCTTATAGGAGGAGATGTCTTTTTGATAAATTTGCTAAATAGACCTTTTCACCTGGTCAGAAGACTTGCATTGTTTGATTGGCTGAATGTGCATTAGGACCTCTGAGATGATTGAGCAGCAGTCACAAAAAGTCTGCCTACTGCTCTTATATAGTATTGGTGTCAGGGTAAAGCATTATGAGATGCTGCCCTGACATCACTGGGTGCAGGGATGATGCCACATCCCCTATAGCGGGCACACAGCTTTCCCATAATGAAAAACTAATTGCTGTGGGGATGTGACATAACCCAGCTTTCTTGGTTGCAAGATAGGCTATACAGTGTACAGGAAAGCTTGGTGATGCTACATTACCCAATCAGCAATCAGAGTTACAGTGATGGGATAGCTCCGTACCTGCTGTAGGGGATGTACAGCACATATATAGAAATATATTAACCAAATTATATATATATTTGTATTATATATATTATAGGATAAGGAAAGATGTTTTTTTTACTATTTTACAAACTGATTGCTGCACTGTATTATAACACATGTATCACAATTTGTATAGACCGAAAACTACCATAGCTTTTCATCACTTTTTAATATTGCTATCCGAACTGGAACCAAGATTGTGAATAGACGATTGTTCTACTAATATTAAGTATACCACTTTTCTATGATGCTTTTTTTGTCAGTATTTCCAGACAATTTGTATGAAGTGCTTTAAAATTTGTACCATGCACAGATGAAAAAATTAAAGGACTTCCGGTTCCGGCGCTGCTGAGGGAGGATGTGAGGTGCGGAGCTCCTCGACCCCGCCAGCCGCATACCAGCAATAGCTGCTAACCACAGCGCCGACCCGATCCATAAACCCCGCGATGACACCCCGGAACGCTTCTGGTACCTCTCCACATGGAAAGGTACATCCTGCGAAGCACGCTGCGATCCCGAGACCTCTGCGATACACCGAGCGCAGATTTCAAGATGGTGCCGGACACATGCGCACAGCCAAACAAGCAGCAGGAAGCCTCAGATGAGCCGCGCATACAGGGCAGCAGTGAGAGGGGCGCAGGGGAAGTGGCCGCAGATGAGCCCTGCATCCAGAGCAGCAATGGGAGAGTCGTGGGAGAAGAGACAGGTAATGCTTCCCCCTCTGCCCCAGACCTCCCAGCCACACCAGCAATGCCACCACCTATGGTGGATTATATATACCCGGCCATAGACTATAAGCGACTGGCAACAGAGGTGGCCAGGCCGATTGCGCCAGACTTACAAGTGGCCCTAGAATCAACGGTACAGGCCTCCCTATCCAAGCTTCAGCAGGAGTTACAGGCCCACTTCTCCCAGATTGCAGAACTGGAGATGAGGGTGTATGACCTAGAAAATGATAACAGTACCCTAAAAGCCAGGCTAAAGCTCTGTGCACAAGCGCAACTCACGCAACAAGAACGTTTAGAAGACCTGGAAAATAGCTCCAGAAGGAGCAACCTAAGAATGGTGGGCCTTCCCGAATCTTTTAAGCAGAAAGATCTTCAGGAGCTTTGCCAGGCAGAGCTACCAAGGGCACTAGGTATATGGCTCCCCTGTCGTATTGAACGTGCTCACAGAATAGGCCCAGATGACAGCCGCATACAACCACCGGGCTCCCACACCAAACAGAAGCCTCGCACAGTTATTATGAAATTCCTGGACTATAATGCTAAAGCGGAAGTCCTAAGGGCGTACTGTAAACTAGGCCCTTCACTACTTCTGGAAGAACATAAAGTGCTCTTATTCGAAGATTTCTCTACAGACATCTCACAACGGAGAAGAGCCTTTAGCAAAACATGCACGGCACTTTTTCAACGCACAATCCGCTTCCAGTTGATGTACCCGGCCACGCTAAAGGTCCTGGACCCAGACAGACCGCCCAGAGTCTTCACTTCGCTCACTGAGGCAGAGAAGGGGCTCAATGATTTGCTCAATACTCGTCCCTGCACGCACTCTCATCGCTCCATGCTCTTGGCGGAAGCTTCACGACCCGACCCCCTGACAAGGAGCAGACGACAGAAAGAGATCCACTGGACCCGAGCACCTTCTCCCCCGCCTTCTACTTCCATGCCGAAGGACCAGCATCCGACAATGAGAGGACCACAACTGGACTTGGACCAAGACTGGCAAGCTGGCGACAGTAGTTGGCGCTCATCCTTCATGGACTTTCCTTGGGGTGGGAGTGACTACCTGTGCCAACATGGCCCGAGATCGGCAGTTCAACGCTCCCCAGCAAAACCAGACGTTTTCAGACGTTAAGTTACAGACCACGGTGTCGTATACTTTTTATATTATCTCCTATATGTCTTTTCTCACATTTTCCTCACCGGGTTCAGAGCAGGCGTGATATACTTATATGCTGTTCGGAGGGTTGGCGGGTGAGGAAAATAAGGGGATTTTGTAAGAGCTATCTACTCCTGAGCAGAAAAAAGGAAGTCCCTTTGACGCATCAGGAAGGGTTAGAGTTTGATACCTACCCTTCTCTAGCGTTGTTTCGCAAAAGTGCCATGTGGCACAAACGTACCTTGGTTTCATTGTTCGCATGTTCTATGTTAGTTTCTCTAATTTTGTTGTTGCGTGCTCCCCCTAGGTCTCCACTCCTACCCTGGGCCATGATGAAAGGGGCATGGGAGGCCAGTTTGGGTTATACTTACCCCAAAAAAGAAACGTCCCTTGGCGATCAGTTACACCCATTTATCGAACCCATATGCGAGTAGTCTCATGGAATATAAAGGGGCTTCGCTCCCCAAATAAGCGGATGAGGGTACTTCGGCATCTGAAACGAATCCGACCGGATGTGGCTCTTCTCCAGGAATCCCACCTGGGGGGAGACAACATCAGGCGGATGAAGAAATTGTGGGTGGGCCATGCATATGGATCTCCTTCAATAAATGGCAAAGCTGGAGTCATTACCCTTGTACATAAAAACGTCCCTGTTGATATAATCTCTCATGACCATGACGAGGAGGGGAGGATCTCACAATTGGCTATAAGATGGGGAGGGAAAGAGATCAGTATTTTCAATGTATACGGTCCCAACGACCATAGCAGCCCGTTTTTTAGAAAACTAGAGGGAAAAATTCGGGCTGACAAGTCCACAAGCCAAATAGTAGGAGGAGACATGAATCTTGTCATAGACCCCCTGGAAGACAGGAAAAGAGAGCCCGCTTTACAAAATCCTAGCCCAACCCCCCAAAGAAGGGAGAGTAAAGCCCTGGCTCACCTACTAGAAATGACTAGTCTGAGGGACTGTTGGAGATCGAGAAACCCGGACAGTAGGAAATTTACATATTTTTCCCCTGTACACCAATCGTGGTCTAGATTGGACTACCTTCTGCTATCAGAAAATCTGTGCAATCGCGTTGAAAACGCTCAGATCTTAGACATGCTCATTTCCGATTATACTCCAATTACATTAGATGTGGCGGATGAATTCCCTAAGGGAACAGACTATATTTGGAAATTCCCCCCCTACCTGGCCAAGACTGGGACTATGACATTTGGGCGCAACGGAAGGAGGAGCTACACCGATCCCATCTTCAATCTACACTCTTTCGTTTTGGTAACAAATCGGGAAGGATACTCTCTAGGTTACTTCAGGGCAATACAAGCATTCCCATATTACGGCTATACGTACGGCAGGCGGCGAGGTAACCACAGACCCAGCAGAAATCAACAAGGCCCTGGATCACTACTATGCCTCCCTCTACTCAGCCAGTCCTTAAGGCAGGGCTGAGGAAAGCAAACGATTCCTTTCAAATTTGAAATTACCACATCTCTCAGATGCGCAAAGGGACCTACTAAACTCTGAGATCACAGAGCAGGAAGTGCGGAATGCAATACGACAGTTGAAATCTGGGAAGGCCCCTGGCCCTGACGGATTTTCTGGGGAGATATATAAAATTCTCATAGATCAGGTCACCTCGATTCTCACGCAATACTACAACTTGATTCTGCAGGAGGGCTGTGTATGGCCGGAATCGAAGACAGCTTTTAATAAGGTCAAACCAAAAAAAGGGAAAGACCCTCTTCTCCCGGCTTCTTATAGGCCCATCTCACTTATAGATGTGGACCAAAAGCTGTTGTCGAAAATAATGGCCGATTGCCTTGCAGAACTTATGCCTTCCCTCGTAGGCCCCTCACAAAAGGGTTTTATTAAGGGGAGGGCAGCGGTGGGAAATCTTAGAAAAGTATTAGCAGTCTTGGATAGGATCAAGCACAACCCCACTCCTGGAGAGCGCCCGATCTTGGTGGCCATAGACACCGAAAAGGCCTTTGACCACGTTCGCTGGGAATGGCTTTGGCTGGTTTTGGATGCAGTCGGGATCTCAGGTGCTTTTGGGACCTTTCTGACTGCTATCTATTCTAATCTCGAGGCACGCGTGCACTCCCCAGGCTTCATATCTGCACCCATTCGCCTTCAAAAGGGGACCAGACAGGGCTGCCCTTTGTCACCCCTTCTTTTTGACCTGGCCCTCGAACCCCTGGCAAGATCTTTGGAGGATTCGGACCTTTTTTCGGGAATTAGCATAGGCACACAAGAAATCAAAACAGCTCTCTTTGCGGACGACTTTATCTTTGCACATCTTCCACAAGTCTTTGAAGCCCTTAGGTCATTTGGGGAACTGTCTGGATATAAAGTGATCGCCTCTAAGAGCGAACTATTAAGTCTAGGATTGAATTTCCCAAAAACAGACTGGCAGAGCCTGGGAGTAGACCTGACCATTGCCACTAACCACATCTCTTATTTAGGGATAAAAATAGGTAAGACCCCAGATACTATCTATAGCCTAAATTTTCCCCCAATCATTGCTAAGATTTCCCAAGAACTGTCACGATGGAAGTCTTTGCCCCTATCTATGACGGGGAGATGTCATGCCCTAAAAATGGTCAGTTTTCCCAAGCTCCTGTACCCTCTACAGACCCTCCCATTCCTCTTATGGCACTCTGACATAAATAAAATCAAGAAAAAAGCCACAAAATACACAGATACCTTCAGGCTAAAAAAATACAAAATTAAAATATACCTTTTATTGTCTATTCTTTAAAAGCTATAACAAGCCCTATTTTGCCCTACCTAATAACTAGTATAGTGGGGAACCCGCCCTGAAAAAGGGCGACCCCACACCGGAACCTATCTAGAGACCCTAAGAAATCCCTCCCTAAATAACACCTATGGTGGTACGAAAACTACTATAACAGAATAAACCAAGGTGCAACAAAACACCAATTATCACTAAAAACGTCACCAAGACCAGAAAAAACACACAGTAATAAGTGGTTCCCTGTCCCGACGCGTTTCCCCCACGCATGCTGTATCACTCCCGGGGTTTCTCCCTTATCTTGGGAAGTATTCTGTCATCATTGGAGCCCATGAGTATATTTTTCTATAAGGGACGTGAGTATATATCTATTTGCATCTGACATCTAACCATATGTCGAGTTGCTGTTGTTTGCATGCTGGAACCTTTTTTTGGTCCACCCTATGTATCTCTTGAAACTATTTCTCTCGCACGTGTTTTGTTTTGGGGTGCTGTCTGTTCCCTGATGAACCCACTTTATGCGTGGGGGAAACGCGTCGGGTCAGGGAACCACTTATTACTGTGTGTTTTTTCTGGTCTTGGTGACGTTTTTAGTGATAATTGGTGTTTTGTTGCACCTTGGTTTATTCTGTTATAGTAGTTTTCGTACCACCATAGGTGTTATTTAGGGAGGGATTTCTTAGGGTCTCTAGATAGGTTCCGGTGTGGGGTCGCCCTTTTTCAGGGCGGGGTCCCCACTATACTAGTTATTAGGTAGGGCACAATAGGGCTTGTTATAGCTTTTAAAGAATACACAATAAAAGGTATATTTTAATTGTGTATTTATTTAGCCTGAAGGTATCTGTGTATTTTGTGGCTTTTTTCCTGATTTTTTTTGATGCCGGGCAAGACTTATCTTACAGGAGTTCTCCGCCTAATTATCAGTAGGAGTACGTAGTTGTTTTGGATAAATAAAATCAACTCAATATTCATGAAATTTATCTGGGCAGGGAAAAAACCTCGTATAGCTCTCAAAAAGCTTACGTTGCCAATCTCAAGGGGAGGCCTGAATTTGCCGGACATTAGGGGATATAACCTGGCATGTTTAGCAAGGCATGTTGTGGATTGGTCAGAAGGCCGGAGTTGCTACTCCAACTAGGAGATTGAGAAAGAGCTGATGTGCCCATGGAACCCCCTGGCCCTCCTTCATACCAAGTACTCACACCTCCCGCTTTTAGTTAAGTCTTCCACCATCCTCCGGGACACGATTGTAGTCTGGAAGGAGATCCGGAAACGACTGGGGCTCTCCTTTATGATCTCCAGAAGCATGCCTCTTTGGGATCATCCCGATTTTCCCTTAGGACGAACTAACCCTATGTTTGCGAAATGGAGGTGTTCTGGGCTAAGGGAAGCAGGACAGCTCATACATGACAGGGAACGAAGATGGCTTTCACCCTCAGAAATGGTAGCAAAATTCTCTCTTCCACGCTCGCAGTTACTGGCCGCTTATCAGCTGTATTACTTCTGCGCCTCTAGACTGAAAGACGTCTCAAAAGAGATGTCCCCGAATACTTATGACAATTTTATAGCCTCCAGTAGGGAGAACTGCAGCTTATCTGGACTCTATGGGGTTATGAGAAAATGGATCTCGGCTCGCACAGAGTCATAGGTATTCCACTTCTGGGCCCATCGCTTGAGGGATGATCAGCTACCAGAAAAGATAATACAAGGGCTAGTGTCAGTAAAAAGACACATCATCTGTGCACATTGGAGGGAGTCACACTTTAAAATTGCGCATAATGCCATCTATGGCTTCAACCTGCCCCCACTCAGAAATCCCCAGAGAGGTTGCAAAATTGCCCTAAATGTGGACAGCACATGACGGATTTGTGGGAATGTACCCACATACAAGGTTACTGGGACAACTTTGTGACATACGTCAAAGTACACTTTAATGTAATTCTGAAAAAATGCTACGATTTACTAATCTTTCACTGCCCTAGACCCCCAGAAGGAGAAGGAGGAGGAACGTTTGGGGAAGCCCAAAGAATCCCTGCAATAATTCACATAGCGATTTTGATTGCTAAACGTTGTCTGCTCTCTTTTTGGATCAAACCCTCCTTACCTCCAATTTCTATGATCGCCGATCAAATGAAAGTTTATCTAATTGTGGACAAACTAGAAACAGAGAGATGAAAGGAAGTCCGAACAGCGGTTTTTTTTTAATCGCTGGTGTTCCTTCATAGAATCTCACTACTCAGATAATGAGGTTAAAGCCCTGATGCACACTTTTCAATATATGGGTTGGTATTGCAGAGAGGGGATTAGCGGGTCCCTGGGCAGATTGAAAATTTTAAACTGAACCGGGCCTGAGCTGGTTAAGTGGCCCAAGTGGGAGAAATATACTATACTATTTGATATTACTTGCCACTTTAGATGCCTAGTAGGAGCGGGAGACATGCACTCATTGTACAGTTCTTGAAAATGTTTCTTGGTTGTTTCTCGATTGTTTCTTGACAGTTATTTTATTTCTATTGATATGTCTGGTTTTACTTTAAAGGACACTAGGATGGAGACCTTAACACCTATCTATTGTACCTAACATGGTCTAATACTTGTTTTTGGCTCCCTTTTGTGTCTTCATGTACATACCTTTCTGTGATTTATTGAAAACCCAATAAACATTTGTTTATAAAAAAAAAATAAAATTAAAAAAGTGATGAAAAGCTATGTCAATTCTTGGTCTATAAAAATTATGACATATATGTTTGCAGAGGAAGCTAAGGAGAGGCTCTAATACATAGACCTCAGTGGTACTACTTAACTAATGTATAAGAAGTGGATTACATACATCAAGTAACTGTATTACAGTCTGCTGCAATATCTTTACTTCTCAATATAAATGCTGTTTGTAGTGTTCTATGAAGCCATTCAACTCCTGGATAACCCCTTAAACAGTTCCTAGAGCAGTCCCTGTTAACCCTTTAGTTTCTACAATCCATGACTGTAGCATAATCAAAGGGCATTCCCCTGCACCATACATTCATTGGGACTCCCGGTGACCTGGTAGAGTCTGGGGATTGTCTGTACAATTAGCCTTGGGGACCAAGAGTAGCCTGCGGTTAGGGCACAATTTGTGCTGCCCTAACTGCAACCCTTGTCAATATGACACAGATTGTAATGTATTATTCATGTATGCTAATACAATAGTTATCCCTTAATGGGATTTTAAAAAAAGTAAAAAAAAAACATAAGTGTAGAAAATAAATAAAATAAATACAATAAAAATAAATATTTAATTAACAAAATTGTTGTGCATACACCTCACACACAAAAAAAAAACCTACACATTTTGGGCATTCACATGATAATAATAACCTATAGAATTAATCTAACAGGTTATTTAGTGTGAAATGTGAATGGTGTAAAAATACAACTTATCTTCTATAAAAAGGCTTCATTTGAAATGTTATGACTGCTGAAACGTAGGGAGGCAAAAACTAAAATATTTAGCTGGTCTTTACGGTACTTAAAGGGTTAACTTTAAATGGAAAAATCCTTTAAAGAAAAATGATTATGTCATTAATTTTCTGCTCATTCAGATATAATACAGGATTGCACCAAATTAGATAATTTATAGAATGAGGGTTCCTTTTTGGTGATGTTCATGTATTTTATGAGGATAACACTTTGAAGGATACAACCAAACTCTCATAGCTCCAGTAAGTTTATTGTTATTAATAAAGGTGTCTCATCTATCTCAGCAGGATGACATATGTCATATGAAACCTTTATGTCTATGTTTCCTAACTACCAGCCATCTTATGTTATCCCCAGGAAAGCCACATGTGGTTGCTACAGGATTAAGGTAGCATTACAGATGGAGCAAACTCTAAGTCATACATGCCAACTCCCCCTTTTTTTGGCGGGGGGGTCCCGCTATGTGGGGTCCCCCCCGCCCACCCGGGGGAGTTGGCATTCCTCCCGTCACCAGCAGGCGGCGGGGGTCCTTTAAATGACCGCGGCGCTGGAGTAGCGGTGGTGCGCTACTCTGGCGCCGCCGGTCCGTTCCCACAGGCGGGTGAAACGGGCACTGCGCCCGCTTCACCCGTCCGGAACCTCGCTGAGCAGGGAGGAGGCAGAAGGGATCGCTCCCTCCAGCCTCCTCCCCCTGTATGTCCGGAACCGCTGTGCGCCGTACACACATGTCAGCGTCACAGGGGAAGTGACGCGCGGCTGCACTCACTTCCCCTGTGACACTGCTGAGGAGATGTCCAGGAGCGGGCCGCTCTGCAGGAGCCTGGTCAGGTAAGTGGATTTTATTATTTTATTTTTATTAGTTTTAGGGGAGCACTACCTGGCTACAATGGGGGGTCTACCTGGCTACAATGGGGGGTCTACCTGGCTACAATGGGGGATCTACCTAGCTACAATGGGGGCAATACCTGGCAACAGAGGGGGCACTACCTGGCTAACAATGGGGGGCACTACCTGGCAACAGAGAGGGCACTACCTGACTAACAATGGGGGCACTACCTGGCTACAGAGAGGGCACTACCAGACGAACAAAGGGGGCACTACCTGGCTACAAGGGGGGGCACTACCTGGCTACTCAAGGGAGCCCTACCTGGCTACTAAAGGGGGCACTACCTTGCTACAATGGGGGGTCTACCTGGCAACAATGGAGGCACTACCTGGCTAACAATGGGGGCACTACCTGGCTACAATGGGGGCACTACCTGGCTAACGATGGGGGCACTACCTGGCTAACAATGGGCGGCAATACCTGGCTAACAATGGGGGCACTACCTGGCTACAATGGGGGGCACTACCTGGCGACAAGGGGGGGCACTACCTGGCTACAATGGGGGCACTACCTGGCAAAAATTGAGGCACTACCTGGCTACAAATGGGGCACTACCTGGCTACTAAAGGGGGTACTACCTGGCTACAATGGGGGCACTACCTGGCTACAATGGGGGGTCTACCTGGCAACAATGGAGGCACTACCTGGCTAACAATGGGGGCAGGGGGGCACTACCTGGCTAACGAAGGGGGGCACTACCTGGCTAACAATGGGGGCACTACTTGGCTAACAATGGGGCACTACCTGGCTAACAATGGCGGCACTACCTGGCTAACAATGGGGGCACTACCTGGCTACAGAGGGGGCACTACCTGGCAAACAATGGGGCAACTACCTGGCAACAGAGGGGGCACTACCTGGCTAACAATGGGGGCACTACCTAACGATGGGGGCACTACCTGGCAAACACCTGGCTACAAATATGGCTCTACCTGGCTACAGAGAGGGCATCTATTTGGCTACAAGGGGGCATCTACCTGCCTGTAAGGGGCACTACCTGGTTATGGGGGCTACTACCTGGCTATAAGGGCATCTACCTGGCTTTCTTCCAAAGCCGTTATGCAGTTAGGTGGAGTAGGTGTGGCTTTTTGAAGGGGCGTGGTATACCGTCAAGATGGGCGTGGTCATGCAAATTTTTCCCGCGGCGCACTACGCGCACCGCCCACTAATCTCTCCTGCTTTTTCATTTTCAAAAGTTGGCAACTATGCTCTAAGTTGACACTTAGGGCCTCATGTATGAAAACTCTCTAGCTGTAAGACTTTCTTTGTTGCCCACAGCAACTAATCAGAGCTCCCCTTTCATTTAGTGCTCTAAACAAATTAAAGGGGAGCTCTGATTGGTTGCTATGTGCAACAAATAAAGTCTTAGGCCAAGACAGTTTTCATACATGTCCCCTTTAATGTGTTGCAGAACATGATGCAGCTGTTTGGTGTATAACAAATCTTAGTCTAGAACACATCAAGTGTCAAGGTAACATTTGCTACATCTGTACATTTTGCTCATCCAAGTAAATTGGCAAACCAAATAAAGCATATAAGGGCTGGATATCCACGAATGGAAGCTAATATGTAAGAAATCCTGTATATTTTTGTTTTAAGTAAGGGTTCTTAATTGGATCCTCTATGACATTCATATTATGGCATATGGAAAAAGATTGCCATGACATTGACTGGACATGTAGGAGAACTTGCCTTTGTTATGTCCATATGCCCTAATAGGGTATACAGTATGTGCAGATCTGTCCTTATGGGATAACTCCTATGTTCAGACCTGTCCTCATGTGGAAAATGTTATGTTCAGCTGTGTGCTTATGAGGTAACTACAATGCTCAGGTCTGTCCTCATGGGGTAACTACTATGTTCAGACCTGTCCTCGTGGAAAATCTTATGTTCAGGTCTGTGCTTATGAGGTAACTACTATGTTCAGGTGTGTGCTTATGAGGTAACTATTATGTTCAGATCCGTCCTCATGGGGATATCCCTGTGTTCAGATTTGTACTAATGGTGAAACTCCTGTGTTCAGATCTGTGCTAATGGTGATACTCCCATGTTCAGATCTGTACTCACAGGGTAACTCCTATGTTCAGATCAGTACTAATGGGGTAACCTCTATGTTCAGATCTGTCCTCATGGGGTAACTCCTACTTTCAGCTCTCTCCTAATGGGGTAACTCCAATGTTCAGATATGTCCTCATCGGATAACTCCTTTTAGTCAGTAGTGAGAAAGTCATTTAGCTTAATCTGAGGGTTTAAAGAAATCTTACAGTGATTCCAGCATGTGCAAATCTCACAGACACACATACTGACACATTCTCCATAAAAGAGTACATTTTTCACAGTAGTGTCTGTCTGTCTGGATACTTACCATGTATACTGAACCGTTAACCATACATACTCCTTTGGTAGCTAAAAATAAAAGAAAATATGAATTTTTCTGTTCCTAAAATAGATGTGCACTCTTGAGGGTATTGTCCTCTACAGTTTTCATTCATTTATTTTGTATATAGAATAGAAAATCATACAGTTTTCTAATATACAAGTATTAAAAATGATGCTTCTATACCTTGTTTATGCCAATACACTAGACCCCTACTGTAGAGAGAAAAATAAATGGTATAACCCACCTTCCTGTCCATAACAATGGCTTCCAGGGACTAAGTGTATTGGACTAAACAGTCATGTGACCACCACACAAAAGTCATGTGACCTCCAGGCAGTCAGCAGCAGAGTCACATGACCTCTATGGGGGAACTGAATAGAAATAATGGAGGAATAATTATTATTACTATGGTTACTCCATAATTTCTTCACTGCATGTAGTTACTTGTATAACTGCTGTCTGTCTAGGAGTTGTCATGTTGTTAATAAAGTTAACTGTTAAAAAAGCAATATAAAACAAATTATAGGTTGTTGTTAATAATAATAATAATAATATAATAATAATAATAATAATAATAATGGCTTGTTCACATAGCGTTTATGTATCCAATTTTGGATTCATTTTGGATTCAAAAATCGTATCCAAAAACGCAGCGGTGATCGGATCCTAAACGGATCCAACATGTATACAACACGCAGCTGTGTGTTTGGATGTGTGTTGGCTGCAGCAGGAATGCATCCTATAGTTTTAAAAAGGGCGCCTGCTGTATCTTTCAGACCAAGAATTGACATGTCAATTCTTGGAACTGATTCGAAAGATGCAATGAGACACACATCGGTGTAACTCGTGTGAACGCCGATGCGTTTTTGAAAGTAAAAGCAATGTAAATCACATTGCACACTATTAGAAGTGTTTGGGTCCCTTTAGGGTCAGACAGACGGATCCACACACGTACCTAAAAACGTATGTTCACACAAACCCAACACATCATGTGAACATACCCTAATAAGTTAACTCTACAATGAAGCGTAAGGATGACACAAATAGCACAATGTGCGAGCAACTACTCCACAGACACTGACAGACATGATAGGACGCTGCTGAAGGCAATAATACTGGAGAAGAAAGCGGCACATGAAAAAAAAAGTCTGTGGTGGGAAGGGGTTAAAAAACATAAAAAATAATTGAGCTAACACTGTGCTGCAATATCACGGATTGCTGCTCGGATGAAGTCAGAACTCCCAGTAATGTCTATGGGAGAGCCCCGACCTGCTGTCCATTCAGAACGGAAAGGTTTTGGGACTCATTTAGGAGATAGGTGCGGATCCCAAAGATGGGACCCGCACCTATCAGACGTTAACGGCATATCCCAGCAATATGCCATCATTGTCTGTAGTGAGACAACCGCTTTCAAGGGGTTTTCTCACTACAAAGATTTCAACATAAGGCAACAGTTAAATGAAGGCCTTTTCTAAATACATTGTTCAATAGATTTTATTTTAGTCATGAGATAAGAGACATTTTGAGCTCTCTGAGTGCGCACAAGTTTCTATGGTTACCTGCATGGATGTCTGTTATCTGACTAGCTGAGAGAGCTGAGAGCAGGGAGTGATGTCACCCCACTGAAGGACTGAGCTCTGAACAAATTAATTATATATAACAAGATTAGCTTCACTAAACAAAATGTATATGTGCTATGAGGACTGAAAAGAAAGGCATTATCTATAATTTTGTTAGAGATAACAAATTCTGTACTGTCAGAGTAACAGCTTGCTAGATGAGGAATATGCTAATCACTGCTATAGAAACAATCAAAGACTAATATAGTATCTTGGGGGCATTTAGGGGTGGGCAAAGTTTGAGCAATGTGTGTGTGGCTGGTAAATAAGCTAAAAAATAGAGGAATTGTTAGGTACGTCCTTTCTCAAAGTGTTTATTCAGCTCCAAAAATAATCTATGATTAAATAAAATTGAATAGTCCAGTGTGTCCATGCCAGACCCTATGTGTTTTAGGAAAAATTCTGTTCTTAATCATAGCTATGATTAAAGGCAGAATTTTGTCCAAAAAGTGTGAGCGGTTGCCATGCACACTCTGACTTTTAAAAATGTATTAATCATGGGTGAAACAATGACTTCATTTTATTGTTAGATCTGGATCAAATACTTTATACAGGACCTGTGCTAATTGGCTAAAATACTATCTTGGGGGCATTTAGGGGTGGTCAATGTATGAATAATGTGTGTGTGGCTGGTATATAAGTTAAAACATAGAGGTACCTAATTGTTAGGTACTTTCTTTCTCACATTATCCTTTGCTACAAAGAGTAAACAAACTAAGGAAAAGGATGATATCCAATATAATGGGCGCCATGTATGAAAACTGTCTAGGTCTAAAACGCTCTTTGTTGCCCATAGCAACCAATCAGAGTGCCCCTCTAATTTTTCCAGAGCACTATATGAAATGAAAGGGGCGCTCTGATTGGTTGTTATGGACAACAAAAGTGAATTTTAGACCTAGACAGTTTTCATACATGTGGCCCAACAACAATAATCTATGATTAAAAAATTTAACAGTCCAGTGTGTGCCTGCCAGACCCTATGGGGGACATGTATGAAAACTGTCTCGGTCTAGGACTTTCTTTATTGCCTATAGCAACCAATCAGAGCGCCCCTTTCATTTTTTCAGAGAGCTATATGAAATGAAAGTGGCGCTCTGATTGGTTGCTATGGACCACAAGGACAGTCTTAGACCAAGACAGTTTTCATACATGTGGCCCTATGTGTTTTGGGAACAATTCTGTCCTTAATCATAGCTATGATTAAAGGCAGAATTTTGTCCGAAGTGCGAGAGCGGTTGCCATGCACACTCTGACTTTTAAAAATGTATTAATCATGGGTGAAATAAAGACTTAATTTTATTGTTAGAGCTGGATCAAATGCCTTATCTTTATCTGTGCAGCACCCTTAAAATCTTCTCATCTGGTGAGCTGATTCAAATACAATCTTTACTTTTGATGATTTCTATTACTTTGCTGCTTATTTTGGTGTCCCCTACAGTCCGTCAAATACAAATGTAAGTCCCTACTGCTTTTGCTTTCTTTAGGGGCTGAAAGTGATCTATGGTTTTTCATTTGCCAAACATTTTTCAAAGTGTATGATCAGCTCTTTTTTGTCTATTAGAAAGGTGACAGTAAGGCAGATGCAGTTCAGTTGTTATTGCATGTATTGCTTTTTTTTCTGTAATGTGTTACAAGGCGATATGGTACGGATTAGGCAGCTGATCCTCGCTGGCAGCTGACACATGCCAGCCACAAGGATTACTCCGATTTGACTCCTCCATTGCTTTGGTCCATAGCAACCATGGCATCTGAGGGCTTACAGGAAGGGAGAGGCTCCCTTTGTTACCCGATTTGCATAACAAATATTTTTAAAAAAATCCTATCTACGATATAAAAAAAATGAAAAAAAATGAAATGAAGCGCTCATCCGTGTGTGAAGGAGCCAAAGGACATCCACTTATTTGCCTTTCTTTGACTCTTCCAGTCTCTTTGTATCTGTCTGTTGCAACCTACTGATGACACTCTGTGACACTCATTGAGTTCAGTCGCCAATTCCGTCTGAGAGCCATCCTGCTGGAATCCTTGCAATACTAAGGGACTGTTGATCAATTGTAAGGTGTTGAATTGGTCTTATGATGTCAAATGTGAAGATGTTTAAATACCAATTGAAATTGATCCTCTAAATTTATTGAGTGAATCAGGGATCAAACATCTGTTGGGAATTTTGCCATTAAACTCCTTGTTAGAGATCAGCAACTTGTGTAAAAAGTACTGAAACATTAAACAGTTGGACATGTGCATTCTAAAGTTATGAGATGATCTAATTAAGTGCATTTAAAAAAAATATTTCAAGAAATGTTATGTTCATTCTGAAATTTCAGCCAAAAACTAATTATCCCTAGTTTGTTGTGAATTGTGTTTATGTGGCATGAAAAAGGGCATGACACACAAGTTGCATTTTTACTTAATATAGAAAACAAATCCATCAAATAACTTTCCTATTATCCACTTACCTCCAGATGGTAAACTGCTCAAAGTTGATTCAGGAAAATTTTCGCCTGTTACTGTTTTAAGAGATGCAATTGTATAATAATCAGATAAAGAACTAAAACCAAGATTGGATGCAATAGACATATGTTTGCTAAATTAAATTTAGGGTGGGAGAAGATGTGGATTAAAGGGAGAGGTATGCTTAATTTTAGAACATAATTTACCACTATTGAACCAGAGGAAGGTAAAATACTGTACCTATAAAACATGAACCAACCTGCCCTAAAAATGAAAGATTTCCCTCCTGAAGAAACATCCCCTCGCTTCTAATCTGCATAGTTGCCTTTTTTTCCCCCTCTTATTCAGAGCCAGGGCATCCTTTTAATGAACTGGTGCCCAGAACTGAACTACACATACCAGATAAGGCTGAACCAATACTTGTGTTTCTGTGACGCACATCTATGGCTCTTTAAATACATAACAATATCCTGTTGGCCTCAGAAGCAGCTGATTGACATTGAAAGCTTTATGTAGTCTATGATCTACAAGTACAACCAAATCCTTCTCTAAAAGTGATCCACCCAGTCTCCCCCAATACATATATTGCCTGCAGATTATTGGTAGCCATATGTATATTACAGCTGACATCCTGCAGAATCGGCCCCGACCAGAGATCACTCTGGGGGATAGGGGTGGGTAACCCCTTGGCTGACACGATTTAGCAATCGCAACAGCTAAATGAGACACAGAAGGAGCGAGCTCTTTTTGTGCTCAGTCGGCATAGCAGTGCGGCTGCTGTCTCCATACTTGACATCCCGGAAGGTTTACAAAACCTTCCAGGCCATCTATGACGTCACCATGCCTGGCAGTGCATTGTGGGCACAGCCGGGCATGGTGACTGACAGTTACCATGGAGATCAATACACAGCAGTACTGCTCAGTACTGATCTCTATTGTATCAGTGATCTGAAGATCACTGATACAAGTCCTCTATGGGGAAAAGTAAAAAAAAGTGAAAAAGTAAAAAAAAATGAAAAAAAAGTAAAACACAAACATGACAAATAAAATGAAAACACGGACACCGCCCTTTCCCCTTTACAATGCCAATCACCTCAAAAAAGATAAAAGATAAGTACACATATTTGGTATCACTGCATGTGTAATGACCTACCCTATAAATCTGTCACATTAATTAACCTTCACAGTGAATGCAATTTTTGTTCATTCCGCAGCACATAAAAGGAAATAAAAAGCGATCAAAAACTTAAAGTGGTGTTAATTACAATGTCTGTCCATCCCGCAAAAGAAAAGCCCATACATGGCTCTTTATGCGGAAAAATAAAAAGTCTAGTAGGTGCTTCTGCTATTCTGAGGCTTGTGGTTGAGCCAAATAATGCACTAGGGCCACATATGGGATATCTCGAAAAACGGTAGAATTGGAGGATATCGATATTAAATTGCATTTCCCTAGTCACATCTACCGTGTTCCTGTGAATAATGGATAAAAATTAAAAAAATCTGCAAGAAAAGTGAAACTTAGAAATTAAAGCTAATTGGAGGTGACATTGCAGTGAAGCGCCTAATAGGTTAATAAACTTCCTAAATTATGTTTTGAATACTTCAAGGCATGTAGTTTCTTAGATAAAGTTATTTATGGAGGTATGGATGTTTGAACATAGCCTTAGTGTCCAAAACTAATCTTCATATTACAGATGAGACCTCAACAATATATTGTATTATATGCCTGCCACACAAGTCCATGCCCCCTTTTAATTAAAGACAATACATAGGGTTAGAGAAATGTAGGTCTTGAATGTCTCAAATCCAAATCTTTTCACAAATTCAGCTTAACCTGTGTCAAACTAAACGGGGCCCCATTCGTACAATGCTAGTCCTTAGTAAAACCATGCTGTCACTTGCTATTTTCGGCCATACATTCCAGTTTAGAACCTCCTAAGAGCCCACTGTATAGAAAGATTTGGAAAGCTTAAATGTGTGTTCTGAACAACACTGATTTTTGCCTTTTTCCACTCTTACATCATAACAGTAGTTCCGTGTGCATGTGTCAAGATGATAAAATCAGGTGTGGAAATATCTTTTGATCCACTCCTTATCCATTTAGATGTCTCTGTTCCAAATTGATTGATTATAGCTGTCGATAGTTTGAGCTTGAGAAATATGACCCACACGCTTTGGCTGGGACATGAATCTGATTTAATCTCAGAAAATTACATTCCAATAGAACTTTTTTAATCACATGACTATTCTATTACTACATGATTGGTTAATTGGCGGTCGCTAAGAGACAAGTTATAATTTGCATGTACCTATGAAGCATTAGCAGATAAGACACATTCCCACACTCTCCTCTGTATCCTCTGGGGGGAGGAGGAAGGCCTTGAATCTCTTGCTGTTAGCAACAGGCACTGCATCTGTCTCAAGGAAATCTGTGTTGAAGATATCTGATACTTCGATAAGGATGTATAGCAGTAAAAGCAGTTCAAACAAACTATCTGATGAGCTCAATAAGAATGTAAAGATGAAACAGACTTTTGATGTTTTTTCCTTAAATTACCAACTTGACACATGTACATATGAAGAACAAGTTGTATTTCACAATAGTACAATTTCTAGAAACTTACATATAAAGAATATGTATTTCTCAACTGTACCATTTCCAGAAATTTACATATGAAGAACACATTGAGCGACATGTCAGAAAAGTGGCGCTGCCATGCCAGTCTTAAGGCACATTAAATGTGCAACAGAATGAATGAATCAGTCAAAAATCTGTCTGGTATACCTTGCATAGTAGAATTGATACTCCTACTTTAGGCAAATGGCAAAATGTAGGCACAAAGCATATCATTGCTAGCATATTTGATGCATTTCAAATTTGTCATGGTTGGCGTATAATGCGCCTAGATTTGGTATACTTCAGTTCATTTATCTATCTAGAGAATAGGGTGTCAACAGATTTTTTTCGCAAAATACACTCTGTCCATCGTAACTCACCTCCATCCGCTCTTGCTCCATTCCCACTCATTGTGTGCACATACCTACTCCCTGGGGCATGCATGCAACAACTCTCAGAAATTTCCAATCACCAGGCGCTGGACCCTTTATTACATCACTTTCCCCTATGTTCTGCACCAGTGTCTTGGTGTACTTCCCTAAGTGATATTCTTATCTATATTTACGCTATCTGAACTATCACCCTTGCCTGTGACCACGACTATTCTCTGCCTGCCACCTGCCATAACCTTATTGCCTGGAATTTAAATACGTTTGCCTGCCGCTTGTCCTAACCTTATTGCCTGGCCTCTGACTAAACCTCAGCCTAATACTTCAGTACCAAGCTGCACCACGGCTTTTGCCATGAGCGACCATGCCAGGGGATAGCAACCTGGGAGGCTCCCACAGCAAAGCCCACTTGCATTGCGATGGGCATTGGTTAAGAACCGGGAGTCTCTTAAGACTCTGCTACCTGGCGTGGTTCCGTATTATATCTCGTGGTAACCCAGAGGATCCACTACTCACCTTGTGATGGTATACATTGGCCATGGAAAGTGCCTCTGCCCAATCTCCAGCCTATTATGGTTGTAGTGACTAGAGATGGGCGAATTTCCCGAAATTTGGTTTGTTCACTTCGCTGAATTTTCCGACAAAAAACAACTTTGATCCGAATTACTTTGGGATGAATCATGTTAAAAAACAGCAATTTCCAGGCTGCTCAGAGCCTGCAGGGTGCTGTAGAACATTGTGCCATGCTTAAATATGCAGAGGGAGCTTGGTTTGGTCTTCATACAATGTTGTGTTTTAGTATGACACGCACAACTGCCCCCTCTTAGAATCGCTTCACTAAAAAAATTCCCTGGGCATTTAAAGGGGGCAAAACTCACCAAAAAACTGAAGCGGGGAATGTTTGCCGAAAAATCAGCCACGACACTGGAAAAAAACAACTGAGGCTCAGTGGCAACATCAGTGACAGGTGGTAGGTTACGGCAGCACCACAGCAGCAGCTTTGGTCAACAGGGCAAAAACATTCTAGAGGTGGCCAAAACAGGATGGGCCAAAATTTTGGGAAATGACACAGTGTGAGGTCACGGCAGCACCACACACATTAGGTCAGACATTGGCACAATGACAGAGTGTGTAGGTCACTCAGCAGCCACAGGAGAGCATGGGGTCGACAAGTTGGCACAATGACACAGTTGTTGGGTCACGGCAGCAGCCACAAAGCACCACCAATGGAGGTAAGACAGTGGGCACAATCACATTCTGGAGGTGGGAAAAAAACAATTAGGCCACAGAGTGGGACAATGACAAAGTTGTGTAGGTCACCCCAGCAGCCACAGCGCAGCATGAGGTCCAACATTGGCACAATAAACAGAGTGTGTAGGTCATGGCAAGCGGGCACAGCACAGCATGAGGTCAACAGTGGCACAATGACACAGTGTGTAGGTCACGGCAGCAGCCACAAGCAGCATGAGTCAGACAGTGACACAATGACATTCTGAGGTGGCAAAAACAGGAGTAGGCCACAAGTGGCACAATGACACAGTGTGTAGGTTTCGCAGCAGCCACAGCAGCAGCATGAGGTCAGACATTTGGCACAATGACATTCTAGAGGTGGCAAAAAATTAGTTAGGCCACAGAGGGGGCACAATGACACAGTGGTGTAGGTCTGGCAGCAGCAAAAGCATCAGCATGAGGTCAGACAGGGCACAATGACAGAGCGTGTAGGTCACGGCAGCAGCAGCATAGGTCAGACAGTGGCACAATGACATTCTGGAGGTGGCAAAAACAGGAGTAGGCCAGAGATTGGGACCAATGACACAGTGTGTAGTCAGGGCAGCAGCAACAACAGCAGCATGAGGTCAGACAGTGGCACAATGACAGAGAGTGTAGGTCACGGCAGCAGCCAAAGCAGCAGCATGAGGTCAGACAGTGGCACAATGACACAGGGTGTAGGTCACGGCAGCAGCCACAGCAGCATGAGGTCAGACAGGGGCACAATGACATTCTGGAGGTGGCAAAACAGTAGTAGGCCACAGAGTGGCACAATGAGGTGGCACAATGAGGTGGCACAATGAGAGTAGAGGTGACGGCGGCAGCAGCATGGGGGTAAGACAGGGGCATAATGACAGAGTGTGAGGTCATGGCAGCAGCCACAGCAGCAGCATGAGGTCAGACAGTGACACAATGACATTCTGGAGGTGGCAAAAACAGGAATAGGCCACAGAGTGGCACAATGACAGAGTTTCTAGGTCACGGCAGCAGCCACAGCAGCAGCCACAGCAGCAGCATGAGGTCAGACAGTGGCACAATGACATTCTGAAGGTGGCAAAAACTGGAGTAGGCCACAGAGTGGCACAATGACAGAGAGTGGAGGTGACGGTGGCAAGAGCAACAGCATGAGGTCAGACAGTGGCACAATGACAGAGTGTGGAGGTGGGTGGCAATACCAGTCCCTGGTAAAGATGCTTGGTGGCAGATGGAGAAACTGTCAGCAGATGTGTGGCAACAGGCGGGTGGCAGCATCAGAATAGTGGCTGAGGCAGGTAGTTTGAACCCAGACTCATTTCTCACAGTTTGGGTGAGGCGTCATGGCTGATGTAGTCTGTCGCCTAAGGCACTGGTGTGTGGAAATCCTGGCAGATCCACGCCTGATTCATCTTGACAAAGGTCAGTCGTTCCACATTTCCCCTGGACAAGCGGGTTTACCCTTTGGGGTAACGATGGCCCCGCCGCACTGAACACCCGCTCTGATCCCACACTACTGGCCGGGCAGGAACAGCTTCTCCCTGCAAATTCGGCAATTTTGCGGCCACACATCCAGTTTGGCTGTCCAGTAGTCCACGGATCTTCTAACTGGGGTGGCAGAGTGCTGTCCAAGAAAGGCCACCACCTGTTGGTTCAGGGTCTGCTCCAGGTCCTGCTGCTGCTGCTGCTGGCGACTGCCCTCCTCACTAGGCGGGTGAAGGAAGCTGCTTATCAGTGACTCCAAACTTAGGTTGCTGCTGATGGAGTTGGTACTGCTCTGACCCCCCCACCTTCCTCCAGCAGCCGCGGCAGTAGAAACGTGAGCGCTGAAAACCCCCCGGGTCAACCTGTCAGAGGAGGGACGATGCCGCACATAGGCAGCGCCAAACTGACTACGGAGGATTTCCCTATAGTATTTGAGTTTGTCCTCCCCTCTCAATAGCGGGGAAAAAGGCTCCCATTTTGGACCGGTAGCGAGGGTCCAATAGGGTGGAGACCCAGAAGTCATTCGTCTGCGGATGCTGACTATTCGGCTGTCACTAGCCAGGCAAATCAGCATGCTGCGGGCCATCTGCACAAGTGACTCCGAGGGGCTCCCTGCCTCCATCTCCACTGTATACTGCCACGGTGCTTGTGGGTCATCTGCCTCGTCTTCCTCATCTCCATCGACCTCCTCCAGCTGCTCCTGCTCCTCCTCTCTTGTCACCTGGGTAGAAATCCACTCATTTCACCAGACAATGCTTCTGCTCCAATGTCCTCCTCCTCCTCCTCCTCCATTTCAGTCCCCACCGGACTCATGTGGCCATGAGATGTAGTTGCCACGTCTCCAGTCCCCTGCCCAGACAGATTTTTCAGCATCTGTTCCAGGACATGAAGCAGTGGAATGACGTTAATTCATCCCGTATCCTGGCGACTGACAAATAACGTGGCCTCCTCGAATGGCCTCAACAAACGGCAGGTGTCATGCATGAGCTGCCACTGGCTGACATCAAAGTTACACAGGGAAGTACTCCTGTCCGCCTGGATCATCAAAAAATCGTTAAATGGCCTTTCTCTGTTCATAAAAGTCGGTCCCCAAAATGTGCAGGCTGGAATTCCAACGGGTGAAAACATCGCATATCAGAGTGTGTTAGTGAGGCCGTTCTGCCGCTGCAACTCGAGGGGGGAGTTCCTGGCTTTATAGGAATGGATGAAGTGCATGCACAGTTTCCTGGGCCCTTTTCCCGATTCTTCTGAGATCGGTGGAAACTTCAGGAACCTTTTCACAACCAGATTGAACACGTGCGCCTTGCAGGGCGCATGGACCATCCCTCCTCGGGGCAGCGCAGACACCATGTTACTCCCATTGTCCGTCACCATGGTTCCGATTTGCAGTTGGCGCGGAGAAAGCCACACATCTATTTCTTGCTGCATGACGCGGGGCAGTTCCTCCCCTGGGGGGCGGCGTTCGCCGAGGCAAGCCCGGTGTAGAACTGCGTGACACCGCTGTGTCCTACACATGTGGTATGATGAGCAGTACTTGTGGAGGCTGAGATGGTGGTGGTGGAAGGAGGAGGCGGACATTGGCGCAGGAGCCGCAGTTTGACAACATGGAGGATAAAGCAGCGTCTCCTGTCCAAGTTGTTGGTGTGCCTGGGCAGGAAGCACATTCACCCAGTGGTCCGCAAAGGACATGTACTGACCCTGACCGTAGTTACAGCTCCAGATGTCCGCGCTGCTGTGCACCTTGGAACAAACCAATACGCTCAAGGACTGGCCCACCTTCTGTTCTACATATTTATGAAGTGCTGGTACTCGCCTTTTTTTGGAAAAAAAATTACGGCTTGGAACTCTCCATCTCGGCTTGGCACAAGCCATTAGTTTCTTGAACAGTGCAGAGTCCACCATTTGGAAAGGGAGGGACTGCAGTAAACCAACAAGTTGGACAGGAGCACGTCAGCTGCTGCACCTTAGGAAAGGTTGGACGCATACTGTTTTTCTCTTTGCAATCGCCTCGCTGAACGACGCTGGCGCCATGAGTAGCGAGGAGCAGGGCAATCCCGGACCGGGGGATGATGTCAAAGAGAAACATCCCTTATGCAGAGGTGGTGGGGCCTTACTGGCTGCAATGGCATGCGTGCCACTGGGCTCTGCTGCTGCTGTTGCTGCGGGGGGCAGGATGGACCACCACATCTGAGCCACGTTTCTCCAAGGCCACCGGATGGTGACGCTGCATGTGTTGACGCAGGGCCGTGGTGCCAACGTTAGCTCCCTGGCCAGGCTTCTCTTTCTGCCCACAGATTCTACATGTACCCATATTCGGCTCCTCCGGCGAGAACTGCCACACCGCCGAGTATCGGATTTTACCGCCAACCTCTCCGCACTGAGTGAAATACGCTGCTGCTGCCTCGCTGAGCCCCTGTGCCGCTACTTCTTGGACCTGCGAAACAGGTTTTTTACCCAGTTGCCGCTTGGCTCCCGACCTCACACTGCTGCTATCCTGCTGACCGCACGGCCCCACAACCCACTTGCTGGCTGCGCCGCTGCCTGACCCCGCAAGCTGACGCCTTTTTTTCCTGATGATGGTGAACCCTTGCCTCACCGGCTCCCAAGTGCGGTCGGCTACATCATCATCTATTTGTGTTTCATCGTCACTGCTGTCCTCATCACCCGGTTCTTGGTATGCAGAGGCTGACCCCCCACAACATGACCTCCCATGCCACTCTCAAACATCTATACTTTGCCGCCTACTGCAAAAAAGCAGGGGGGTATTGGCCCCATTTCTTCGCTGCCAAGTAGCTGCTGACCCGCCCTCCCAAATTGTTCATCCTCGCTATATAGTGGCGCTGAGTCCAGACCACATAGTAGATCTCTGGCTGAGGGAACCGGATGCGACAGAGGCGGGTTGAGGACAGGTGAGGGCCGCTGACCCGCCTCCGGGCCATGCCAACTAAGGGTTGTGTCTGACGTTCCCACCACTCTTGCTGGGGTTGTCAGATGTCATCTGGGAAGGAAGGGGGATGACCTTGTCAAACCAATCAAGAACCATTGGGTGCTAGTCAGTACACGGCCGCTAGATGACAGCGGCAGTTGTGGCCTCACCGAGTGACCCCTGCTGCGACGTCCCCTTGCTGTGCTGTGACCTGGGCCTGGAATGTTTGTGCCTCTGACACTTGCAGGTGAAGAGCCTGCCACCTCTCTGTCTGACATACTGTTTGTTCTAAAATGTACCGACACTGTTTGATGAAGATATCTGTATATGATAAATACACACCCTGTATTTGACTCCAAATGAACCCAGTAACAAGCTTGGTAACCCTTGGATATAAATTGCGCTCCACAAATGGGGAGGGAAAAATTTACTTGTATGTTGCCGTTTAAAAACTCTGTGTATTTTTACTGAAAATAAAAGCACAAACAGGCTTAATAAACCTTCAGATTTGAAATATGCTACAGAATTTCTTCTGTGGCGGTGAAAAACAAAGTTTCTTTTACTGAGTACAAATGCAGAACAACGCTTTAGTTAACCCCTGGATGTAAATTGGGGCAAAAAATTGAGCAACCACAAACTACGAGCTTTGTAGCGTGTTACAATGGCGTGTTTTCTACGCTACACAACAAGAGAAAAAATTGTAATTAACCTTCCTTGTGAATTATGCTACAGGAAATTGTAATTTTTTGGCGGTGAAAAAGAGGGTTTTTATTTTTGTTAGCACAGCAGAAAAACAACGCTTAATTAACCTCTGATGTAAATTGCGGCAAAAAAATTGAGCAACCCAAAACTACGAGCTTTGTAGCATGTTACTTTGGGCGTGTTTTCTACGTTTACACAACAAGAGAAAAAATTGAAATTTAAACCTTCGCTGTGAATTATGCTAAAGGAAAATTTTAATTTTTGGTGGTGAAAAAGAGGGTTTTAATTTTTGTCACCAAAAGCAGAAAAAACAACCTTAATTAACCCCTGGATGAAAATTGCGCCAAAAAATTGAGAAAACCACAAACTACGCTTTGAAGCGTGTTAAAAATGGCGTGTTTTCTACGCTACACAACAAGAGAAAAAATTGTAATTAACCTTCGCTTGTAAATTTAGGCTACAGGAAAATTGTAATTTTTGGCGGTGAAAAAGACGGTTTATTTTTATGTCACCACAGCAGAAAAACAACGTTTAAAATTAACCCCTGGATGTAAATTGTGCAAAAGAATTGAGCGGGCCAAAAATGAAGTGGTATTTGTATTGTAAAAACGCTGTTTCTTTAAAATGATTACAACAGGACTGGTTTAGATCCCCCTTGGATATTCAATGTGCTGTGAGGGAGATACATTAAAATGTATATGCAGCTGCAGTGGACGCACACTGGACTTTCAGATCCAATACCCAAAAAAATCAGAAATAGAACATTAAGAGAAGCAGTCTCTTGAGACAAACTGAGACACCCAAAAAAAATCGCTGTATAAAAATCAGTTCTTCAGTAAGAGCTATCACAATCAGCCGCAGCAGCACCTTCCCTGATCAGTACAGTGAGAGGAGTATGAGCTCCCAGCGTCGCGCCTGGACTTATATAGTGCGGTGACGTCACAGAATCCCGCCGGTCTCTGATAGGCTTAAACTCTGCACATGACATGCAGGCTATGCCCTTCTTCCTCCCAGAGTGCTTTGACCCATGTAACGCCAAGTGCTCGCAGCCATATTATCAATCAAAAGCACACTTCTTTCACCCGAAGTACCCCAAACTTCGACTTTGTTCAGAACCGAAGTTTTCCTGAAATTCTAAACGAATTCCACTTCTTTAGAATCAATTCGCCCATCTCTAGCAGTGACCCACCAAGGCCAGCTTCAAGAGGAACTATTTAAGATGAACCTTCCTCCAGTGCTTAAAGCAAGACCCACTTTGCACTGGTCGCTGCTGCCTCACTACAAAGGGAACCTCAAAAGTTGCTGGGGCTTCCTAAAAATTTGAACAATTCACCTGGAAATTATGGCACACAGGTTGCCCTCTGAACGTGCTAATGTGGCCTTTGTGATTAGTCTCCTGTCTGGTGGAGCCTTGGCCTGAAACCCATTGATGCTCAACCTGCAACTCTTCCTAGATGCATTTCGCAAGGTCTTTGAAGAAGCTGAACATGCCTCTTCTGCAGCTTCATCGATGCTTTATCCACATCAAGGCAATTCTACTGTGGGGTAATATACTATATAGTTTCACCCTCTGAGATAGATATGAATAATGAAGCTCTCCTCTCTGGATGACCTCATTCATCTTGCTACAAGAAATGGCATCCGAAATGATAACCAAAAGGCAACAGGAGCTCCACCAGCAGCGAGAATCCGCCCAGCCTTACCAACTTCTTCAATTAACCACTATGTTCCAGAGACTTTCACTGCCTTTACCAACGGTCCCTTATGATGAGATCATGCAGGTGGAGAGAGCTCATGTGCCTGGGAAAGAACGTACTCGCAGATGTCTCCAGAATCTCTGCTGGTATTGCGGCAGCCAAGCTAATTTTCTGAAAGACTATCCAGTTTTTCCAGGAAACTTCAACACCAAGGCTTTGTGGGAGAGGTGGTGCTAGGTGAAGATGAATCTGCTCCTCGTTTGACCATGCCAGTCATGCTCAGCTCCCCATCCAGGGCCGTTTCAAGTTTCTGCCTTCCTGGATTCTGGTTCTGCCAGATATTTCATTAATTTGTCTTTGATCACCAGATTTCATCTTCTTGTGATTTCTCGTTTCAATTCTCTGGTAATCTCTTCCATAAGTGGAGAACTCCTAAAAGGCACCATCCAGTATCATATTGAATCTCTGTCACTTCAGGTAAGAACACTCCACTGAGCGAAGATCTCGTTTTTTGTGATGCCACATTCTACCTCTGTGGTCCACCTTGGCCTCCCATGTCTGTACCTCCACACTCACATACTGGATTGGCAAACCGACAAAGTCCCGCGCTGCGGACAACAGACCCACTCCCAGTGTCTCACGTTTCATGCTACCTGTTACTCCATCTACACCGTCAATCCTGCTTCTGGATCTTTCAACTCTATATCAAGAGTTTGTGGATGATTCAGTGAGAAACAAGCAGAAACTCTTCTGTTGCTGGGGAAGTTGCCTTTTGGTGGTCATTTTAGATTTAATTTCTCGTAGAAAGATGAATGAGGTCATCCAGAGAGTTTGGGAGGTCCCAGCCAGCCAATTCATCTTTAATTCTACCACTAGA
>JAODAL010036221.1:0-41965 GCA_025379985.1 Phyllomedusa bahiana
CCACTACCACATCCGTAACAAACAGTGAGTGACATCATCACACAGGTCTCAGCAGTGTCCCTGCTGCTGAGCAGTAAAAAGCTTGATTTATGTAAAATAAACAGAACTGTAATTAGGGCTTTTGTTTTGGGGATCAGATAAAGCCTTCTGAGAGCAGTTTGAAAAGCTTCTTAGCTAATCTGATCTAATTAGCAACTGAAAGCATGGAGCAAGGAGCTGTATGCAAATGAGGCAGTCTGAACCAGGAAGTGACAGAGTATTTCATTCATGCATTCTGTGAAACTCTGTAGGGAGACAACTCCTTTAAATTCTGGATCCTGGCTGGTGGTGGTTCTGTGGTCAGAGATGGGGTCTCCACTGGAGCAGATTTGTTCTTACCTTGTGGGTTTCAGGGCATTAACCAGTGGGGAGGCTGGGCTTAAAATCCTGGTCTCCCTCCCTTCAACCACATTTTACCCACCCTTGGTTGAACTTGATGGACATGTGTCTTTTTTTCAACCGTACTAACTATGTAACTATGAAATTGGAGCTGCTGGACATTTTTTAGCTTATATATTTCATCTGCAGTGATCCCTTTGGTCCATGCGACTCCACCATCCTGGATGAGCTTGTTTTGTCTCTTTTTTTTGCACATTTTCAAGAAAATGTGCAACACAGGTCTCTTTAGTGATTGTTCAGTTCTAACATGGCTTTCAGGGGCCTGCATAATTCACCTCATTTACAAAAAAACTTTAACCCTTAAAGTATTCAAAACCACAGGAAGTTTGTTTACACTTTAGGTGTTGTACAGGAATTAAAGCAATGTGGAGCTGAAATTTAAAAATGTCACTTTTTATTCAAATTTAAAAATGTAGTACATTTTTACTGGAACATAGTAGATGGTAAGAGGGAAATGCATCCCAACACTGACTCTCCTAATTCTGCCATTTGTAGAAATATCCCATATGCAGCACTAGTGTGATATTTGACTCAACCACAGGCCTCAGAATTGGAGGAGCACCTTTTCAATCCTTCCCCAATTCAGCATTGAATGAAGAGGTGATTGCAATCGGACAGCACATGACCACTGAGGCCACTGACTGTGCCGACCATACAGTAAAAAGGTTAGTACATTTTTTTCATATTAATATGCCTCTATCTTCACCACCTCTGCAGGCTTCGTCTCTAACTATGACTGGCATATAACCTGAACCCTTAGTTAGCACATAGTCCATCTTGTTTCAAGAAAGATTTTTCAGTTGTTTAAGACTGAATGATTCGGCAGAGGACGGAAAAGTGGCTCATAAGTAGAGAAAATGGCATTATTTAAATAGTCCCAAGTTTCAAACATTTGCTTTACTATTCATGCAGTATATAGTACTATTTATGCATAGCATCATGTCATGGTGTATTAGTTTTTCCTAGCAATCCATCAGTAATTGTGGGCATGAAAATAATTTACCTAATCACCTACATACAATACAATATAAAGCTGTTTATAAGCTGACGGGCCTTCAAGTTTTCTGGACCTCTGCTCAATTGTGGTATGTCTGCACTTGCACATTAAAGAAATGGCAATAGTTATCAGTAATTTACTTAGTATTCACCAATAAGCTAATGTGAATGAGGGTAGCCCAACAGTCCCCTGGTATCTATTGTCAGGAATAAAAAATTCTGCATGAGAGATTTCAATTTCAACCCTTAGGTTTCTGAGGTGTTAGTGGCCTATTCTATGGCCATGCATGTTTAGCTGACCTATATCTAAAGTGTATGGCCAGCATTACCCTTCTGGGTGTGCAGATGACATCTTTCTATTTTCACATAAAAGCAGGAAGGTTTGTGTGTAACCCTATTCTCATTACCATCATAGTTTTATTATCAACTTACTTCTTTAGCTGTGGGAGACAAATCAGAACTACTGCCCTGTCTGCAGAAGGAATTCAACCTTCTTTTAAATCCAGAGGTGTCACCAAAACTTTCATGTAGTTCAAAGAATTGCAAATTGGACTGGCCTTGTTAGAGATGAAGGAGATCTTCTTTTGCATACTTTCTGATGTCACAAAATTTTACTTTTGAAACATGTTTTTATGAAAGACACAGAACATTTTTTTTTCAAATGAATGCAGTATTATGTGCTAGAGCCCTTCATATGCATGGTATGTGTGTAACAAATTGTCCTACACACAACCTCTTTATTTCACATAACTTATGCTTCCATGGTCTGACAGAAACCTGGCTTACATCCTCTTACACAGCATCCCCTGCTGCTCTCTCTTTTGGCAGCCTCCCGTTTACCCATGTTCCACCCCCAGGAAACAAGCATGGTACAGGTATTGATCTTCTTCTGTCTGATACCTGTTCCTTTGTCCCCACTGCACCTCCACTTTCCTTCACGCTCTCCTCCTTTTGAAGTGAACTCTGTCCGCATCTACTCCCCTTTTACATCAAGACTTCAACATCCCTATTGACACATCTCAATCAACTGCCAGCAAACTTCTTTGAATCTCCTCTTCATTTGGCCTCTCACAGTGGACCTTTGGAGCTACTCACAAACAAACAGAGACACACATTGGACGTAGTCTTCACCTGCCTCTACACCTTATCCAACATCTCAAACTCTCCTCTTCCTATACCTGATCACAATCTGCTTACCTTCTCCACCCCAACTGTCCCTCCTGTCTCCAATCTAGTGCAACCCTGCAGGAACCTCCAAGGTCTTAAGCCTTGCATTCTCTTTGACTGTCTGGCACCTCACTCTACTATATAATCTTTTTTTTTGACCCAGATGCAACCATCGCCTTCTACAACAGTACAATCACCTTCATTCTTCATTTGGTCACCCCTAAGCACAGCAATCAAATCAATAGACAATCCTGGCACACAGATTTAACTAAACAGCTGAGGCGAGCTTTCAGAATTGCTGAACACTGCTGGAAGAAAATCTGCTCCACCAATGACTTTTCAGCTTCAAGTCTGTTCTTACTTCTGCCAAACAGGATTACTTTACCACTCTCATATCTTCATTGAATCAAAACCCTAAACAACTTTTCAACAGCCTCAACTCCTTGGTCCCACTGCATTCCCTCCTCCATCTCGCTTTATAGCAGATAATTTTAACCACTCACTTCCTAAACAAGATCAAACTCATCAGAGAGAGCTTCACCCCACAGTAACCAACACCCATCACTATACGGACAATGCTCTTCCCCCTTAACTTGCTTCTCAACAGTTACTAATGACAATATTTCCTCTCTACTCTCAAAATGCAACATCACTACGTGTAATCTTGCCATCACACCTCATTCTAGAACTTAGTGCTATTATGCGAGCCCCACACATCTTTTCAACCTATTGTTAACCTCTGCCATCTTCCCTTCCTCCTTTAAACACACAGCCATCACACCCATCCTTAAGAATCAATCTCTTGACCCCACCTCTCTCTTCAACTATCATCCCATCTCACTGCTCCCATTTGCCCAAAAACTCCTTGAACAGCACATCTATCTTAAACTGTCTTCTCATCTCTCATCCACCATATCGAAACAATCCTAACCAAAGGTACCAATGTCCTAGTAACTGCTGAAGCCTCACGCCACTACTCTGTGCTTATCTTCTTATATCTGTCCTCTGCCTTTGACACTGTGAACCATTCCCTCCTGTTAGATATCCTCTCCTCCCATTGCATTATGGACTTATCCTTTTCTCAGATTTTCTCATACCTCACTGATCTGATATTCACTGTTTCTCCCTCTTGCAAAACCTCTTCCTCTCTCCCTCTCTCTGTTGGTGCCCCTCAGGGGTCAATCCTGTAGGGGTCCTCTATGCCCCTCTACTCTTCTATATCTACACTCTTGGTCTGTGTCAGCTTACAGCACCACATGGCTTTCAGTACCACATGTATGTATGTATACATGTATAATGACAACACCCAACTTAACATCTCCGGTCCAGATATTAACTTTCTACTCTCCAGGATCCCTGAGTGTCTAACATCCATATCTTCCTTCTTCTGCCTCCTAAAAATAAATGTGGAGAAAATCTTCTTTCCACCATCCAACTTTATCCACCTGTTCTATCACTGTCAATGGCTGTACACTTTCACCGGTTCCACAAGTCTGCTGCCTTGGGATAACCTTAGACTCCACTCTATCCTTCAAACTGCACATCCAAGCCCTTATCTCCGCTTACCTCCTTCACCTGAAAAATATTTCTCAAATCCGCTCATTCCTTAACTTCAATACTACAAAAATGCTAGTCCATATCATCTTCAGCCTAGACTACTGCAACATGACCTCCCGTTTAGCACTCTTGCTCTCCTCAACTCTGCTGCCCATCTTTGGAGTAAAAAAGAAATGAAAAAAAACCAAAATATTTTGCCTTTTTTTTCTTTTTTTTTTCTTCTAATAATGTACAGTATAAAAAAATGTTAGGTTGTTAGGCCACACTTTTGTATCCGGCATGTGAAGATACAAGATATGCCATCAATGTCTTAATAGGTGCAGGTCCTACTTCTGCCACATATGTCATCAATGTCTTTAGTGAGACTTTCTATTAGGGCTTGTCCCCATGGCAAGGGTTGTTGGTCAGTTTTTTCAGACAGTTTGCAGTTTTACAAACCGTCTGAAAAATGACATGCAACGCTCCGCCATAGACTTTAACCCCTTAACGACCCTGGGCGTATGAGTACGTCCCAAGGCCGCTAAGGGGCTTCACAGGGGGATCGCTCCGTGACCACCCCGCACAGCCGCCGGGTGTTAGCGGCTAAGCGCCGCTAACACCCGGCAGTAACAGCGCCAGCGGGTGGCTCCGTCCGCTGGCGCTGTTTAACCCATCAGACACCGTGGCTAAGATGGCCGCGGCGTCTGAATGAACACCGATCGTTGCCGCGCACCGATCGTTACGGTCATCGGCTTTAGCGCAGCTATGCTGCACCGATCCGATGACCGGACACGGTGGTGGGGAGCCCTGTGAAGGCTCCCGTCACTTACACTGGCTGGTTTGTCCCACTTCCGTCCGCAGACAGGAAGTGGGGAATCCGCCATCTTTGTACAACCTAATGCATTGCATAGGCAATGCATTAGGTTGTATTAACAATCACGCCCCTTAGTGGTCAAGCACCATAGGGGGACTAAATGTTACAGTAAAAAAAAAAATTAAGTTTTAAAGTACAAAAAAAAGTATTAAAAGTTTAAATCACCCTCCTTTCCCCATTTTACAAATAAAATCATTAAAATAATAAAAAAGTTACACATATTTGGTATTGCCGCGTCCGAAAAAGTCCGATCTATAAAAATATAACATCATTTATCCCGTACGCTGAACACCGTAGAAGAAAAAAAAATTCCAACCGCCAAAATTGCGTTTTTTGGTCATTTTACGTCACTCAAAAAATGGAATAAAAATGATCAAAAAGTCGCATGCATTCCAAACTGCTAGCGATAAAAAGTACACTTCAGCCCGCAAAAACTGTCCCATCACTGACGTCTGTAGGTGTTAGTTCAAAAAAGTTATTGGTCGCACAAAATGGAGCTGCGCCGCAAATTTTAAAAATGAAAATTGTTTGGCATTTTTTCACGGCACCAAAACATAACGGAAACCCTACATGTTTGGTATTGCCGGATGTGTATCAACCTGTAGAATACAGAAAACACATTATATTTACCGAAGATTGAACGCCGTAAAAGCAAAACCCCCGCAAACATGGCGAAAATAAAATTTTTTCACAATTTGTGCCACTTGGAATTTTTTTGCGGTTTACTAGTATATTCTATAGTATAGTGAATAACATTAGAAAGTACATCTTGTCCTGCAAAATAAAAGCCCTCATGTGTCTATGTAGGTGGAAAAACAAAAAAGTTATGGCTTTCAGAAGGCGAGGAGGGAAAAATGAACGTGTCACCAAAAAAACCCGCCGGGTCCTTAAGGGGTTAATAGAAAATTTTCCGCTGGACGGTCTTTTACACCGACGGCAGTCCGAAAAACTTACATGTTCATTCTTCCACCCGGTTTTCGGGCAGAACATGAACAAAGGGGACCGCAAACCGCAGACAAAAGTTGTCCCCCTGTGTGACAAAAAACACAAAAAAATCCGACCAGTATTTGGTCTTTGCTGTGTAAATGCACCCTTATAGACTGATTGCTCTTTTAATTACAGAATTAAATGGTTGGCTAAAATCTTGAGAAACATTTTTGTGTATTAGATGAGGCAGTCGCAGTGGCAAGATCAGGTAGGCTTTGTTTGTTATCGGCAAATTGGAACAACACAAGAAGGGCTATCATTCTTATTGAGGTGTAGAACAGACTTGATCAGATGGCTCTTTTATTAAGCCTTGATGCTATAAATGCCTTTAACCTCCTTAATTTGTCTTTTATGTTTGCTGCTCTTAAAAGCACATGTATCCAAAATATAACCTGAATTAAATGGCCCAGGAGCAAAACAGTAGGGTGCCAAAAACAAAAACATATATATATATATATGCAGACAATATACCAATGCACATAAAAAGCAGCAGGATCAGTAATAGGCATTAAATACGATACCATTCCTTTAGCTCGGTATTTTTTTATGATGTCTTGGTGTCTCCTCATTTAGACAGATGTCAATATGGATCCAAAAAGGATAGGGGAGATGAAAAAGCGCAATAGTGATCCTATCAAATCCTTCCTATAAAGTGGGGGTACCACCCCGAAAAGAGTGCCCCCACACTAGTTGGCTTACCCTAGCAAACCCTTGCGCTCCATAGTTGCTGTAATTCCTGATGTGTTTCTCCGTAAAATTACAGTTTGTCAAAACGACATAATGATAGTAAGAGACTAGTGTGCATGTAGGCATCACAGAAAGCATAAACAGCCTGCGGGTCAACAATGGATCCCTCCAGACCTCATGACAATAATAAATGGAAGGTTTTAGTATCGAATGAATCACATACGAGCCACCTGTGTGCGCTGGCAAAATTTAATCCGGAAGGACAGCGATACCGGTACTCAAAATGAGGCTGTGCACGCGCACATTAAAATACAGTGGAACGCATTGCATTCCACGTGGAGAGCCCATAAGTCACACAGCTCCAGTACAAGTAACTTATTGCGCATGTGTCGGAAAGTAAACATGTCTCCAAGTCCACATGTGGAGCGCAAATGCGTTTCAGTTACTATAGATTGAAAAGATATATGTAACAATATAGCCTCGGAGAAGTATATACATCTTGATATTGTGGAGGTGCGACCATAGATGGTCGCATGGTTCTGCCACTAGGTGGCATACGTGCCAACAAGAGCCTGGTCTCGGTGGGGGAAGCCATGTATTGTCGATCAGCATCATTAGGTGGATGACCCTTGTACCTAGCATGGCTGATGTCCAGCCACTAAGGGCTGGCCTTCCCGGAACAACTGCAGATGGGTGGGTGGTTGTTCCAACGTTCCAGGTGCCTATGTCCAGCCCAGGTATTGGGTAGGTTTCTGGAGATCTATTAAAGACCTCCTACTCCAGATGATCGGGGGGCGTGGTCTGCTGCCTGAGAGTGGAGCAGTGGCAGAGCTGGAGAGAGGCTCTGGTCCCCCGGAGGCTTGGAAAGAAGCCTGACCCCAGCGTGGGTAAAGTATTGATGGTGCTCGGCGATAGGCCGAGGCCACTGTAAGAGAGGGTCTCTAAGATTGTATGGTTAGTGGCCAGACGGCCGAGGATTTTATTTGTTTTGTTTCGCTATATGTCTACTGTGCCTCAATAAAACTGGCTGAGGCCAGATTCAACAGAAGCCTGTGTTGGAGTGCCATGATCCGTTTACCAAAGACGGCGATCCGAGAGCTAAATACCCCCAGGACGGTCCAAGATGGCGTCCAAGCGCTAAGCGAGTGCTTACAATTGGTGGAGGATGCCGTGGGCATAATTGGCACAATTGAGTGGGCGCAGTTTTGGCACAAAGTTGTACCTGAAGTGGTGCAGGTGACGTCTTGCCACAGCGAGATTTAAAGGACCAGAAGCCTAAAATTGGTGCTGCTTAAAGCGAGACTGTTGCTGTTGGTGAATTTTTTTTTGTTTGGCCATGGAGGAACTCCTTGCCCAGCTGAAGCAGTCCATGAAGGAGTCTGAGCAGCTGACTGCCACCATGCGGGAGGAAAATAATAGGCTCCAGGCACAGCTGAAGACTGAGAGAGAGGCTGTGTCACCAAGGGAGATTGCACAAGATGATGTGAGAGCCCGACATGCTGTACAGAGGGCAATGTGGAAGATGACCGCAGGGGAAGATGTGGAGGTCTTCCTCGCTGCATTTGAGCGGGTGGCAGTAAGTGAGAGCTCCAGAGCAGTGGGCAGATGTCCTGGCGCCCTATCTAACTGCCAGAACCCAGAGGGTGTACTGTGATTTGTCTGTGCAAGACACAAGAGACTACCACAAACTGAAGATGGGGATTTTGGAAAGTCTGGGGTTAACAAGGACTGTTTGTATGCAGGAAGATGCAAAGCCAGAAGTGGGGAAAGCCATTGCTACGGGCAACCAACCTGACTGCTTGAGCGGAGGTCCTGTGACCAGGAGGCCGTATCGTCCACCAAAGGAGTCCACTTCAGGAGACACGGTGTTACTGAGAGTACTACGTGCTGCCGTTGCCATGGGCAACCGCGTTCATCAGCAGGAGCCGGTTACCACCATCCAGCAGAGGGAGCCGTGCTGGAGGTGCCACAGAGTGGAGAGTTGTGCTCCCGACTGCCCCCTCAGGAGGAGACCGGAGAGGTCGCAGCTGCAAGCGCTGGAGCTCCAGGTGGATGAAGCACCACCCATGGCTGATGCAGACAGTCAGCAGGAGAGTTCCAGAGCAAACCCAGACACCATTCCCAGTGTGGAGACTCGTCATGGACCCGGTAAGACTGCTCCAGTGGGGTGTACTGCGGGGGACACCTGTGTTGGGACTGTCAGGCGTGTGTTCTGTGAGAACCAGGGTGGATCAAGCAGAGGCCCAGACATGCGGCCTGTGCAGGAAAAGAGTGCTGAGAGCAGCAGGACTGTGGACTTAGTGTCTCCCATGCTGCATTACCGGTGGGCAATGATGACTCTCTTACCTCTTGCAGTATACATAATATGCTTATTGAAAGGGCTAACAATGAGGAAAATGTATCTGTAATTAATAGCTATGTGTCACAGCATGAGCAGGGGGAGGTAAACTGGGTTGCAAAGTTAGCCCCAGTTACTGCGGCCCTGTGTGAACAAGCAGCTAGAGGTGGTTCAGTTACTGCAATAAGGGAGAGCAGCCCAAGTAGCACAGGTGATGTGTGTCCTGTAATGGATAGCCAGCAGTTATGTTCTGATCCTGGTGGTCCCAGTGAGATGTTTGCATATTCTAATGGAAACTCTGCAAGTGTGGTGCCTGAAACGGAGGAGGCAACCCATGAATATGATTGCTCTGCTGCTGTGTATGAGGAGACTAGGAGTGTGAATGTGCTGGTTATTGACCATGAGAAACACAAGTTCTGTGAAGAGTCTCTACTTCAGTGTGGGAGTGGACACGGCGATGTGTCAGTGCTCAGTGTAAGGATGATGCTGATTATGCAGATGGGAGAGATGGAAAAACGTGTGCTGAGGCAGATTCTGTGTGCAGCCCCGAGCAGTGGATCTGTGATGGAGATCCAGAGTGTGACACTATAGAGGGTGAAGAGGAAAGTTGTGCTGTGACTTGTAGTCCCCCTGTGAGGAAATTTTCCAGTGTCTGCTGTATTTCCAGTAGTTTTTACTGCACTGGTCCCACAGACTACAGTGACTGTAGGAATGGAAGATGTGACATGCTAGACCCAGAAAAGAAGAGGATGCAGGCTCAAGCGCTAGTGAGGGGCAGGTCAGTATGTTGGAACCCCCAGGTGGTAAGGAAATCCCCAGTAAGGAAACTGAGGTAAATAGCAAGGGTTTCCTATATGCAGAGGTTCTCAGCAGGGCCCAGGATATAACTAGCAGGGATACTGAGATTTTCCCCTAGCAGTTGTTACAGGAGATGTGAAAGAAACATCTCCACACGTTGCTGCAGAGGTTCCGCTGCTAGAAAGAGCCAATGAGATGTGTGCTTGGGGGAATGTATCACCAGACATTAATGAAGGGGTCCGTGCAGTAAGGTCTGAACAGCGGTTTAGGAGAGGCGCTTTGTCTGCCCATTCTGAATGGGTAAAACCTGACACAAGTGATGAAGTTGGCAGTGGGAACCCTGCAATTACTAGCATGCTTGTTATGGGGGCTACAGTGAGTCCTAGTGCAGCAGATGTTGTCACTGAGATAAATCAGGTGACAGCTAGTAGCCAAGAGATGAAGCTTCAGGGTCAGGAGATAATCAGTGAGGGCCAGAGACCTTGGGATGAAGAGGAGTTGTGGTCTCATGGTAATCCTGCAGTCAAAGAGGTAGCCGGTTGGGGCTTAATTGCGCCCCTAGCGGCCATAGTGGATAGCGACTCTGAGAAGTCTGCTGTCATTACAGCTTCTGATAGTGAGGTTGCTGGGTCCAACCAGGGGTCTTTTGTGAGACCCAAAATAGGGAAGACCCTGCCCAGTGGGCACAATGACAAGGCAGTCTGTGTGTGGAAGAAGGTTAGTAGGTATGATAGCACTGGTATAGGGCTTGTCAATAGTAGCCCTATGAATGTCAGCATGCGGACTGAAGTGGAGGACTTCATTGTTGCAGAGCGTGTATGCGTTATGCCACTAGTGGTAAGTGGCTATGACCTGTTGGTTGCCCAATGGGGGATGAGTGCACAGTGTGAGCCCACAGCTGAGCTGTGCATGGAAAATGTTGTCCCTGCCCCTGAGGATGTGGAGAAGAAGGCGGCCCTGTATAGGAGCTTTGACCCAGGAGGAGGGGTTGTGCAGGGTGATAAAGGCCTACGGTCTGTATCAATGGGGGGGGATATGTGGAGGTGCGACCATGGTGGTCGCATGGTTCTGCCACTAGGTGGCATACGTGCCACCGAGAGCCTGGTCTCGGTGGGGGAAGCCAGGTATTGTCGGTCAGCAGCATTAGGTGGCTGACCCTTGTACCTAGCATGGCTGATGTCCAGCCACTAAGGGCTGGCCTTCCCGGAACAACTGCAGATGGGTGGGTGGTTGTTCCCACGTTCCAGGTGCCTATGGTCCAGCCCAGGTATTGGGTAGGTTTCTGGAGATCTATTAAAGACCTCCTACTCCAGATGATCGGGGGGCGTGGTCTGCTGCCTGAGAGTGGAGCAGTGGCAGAGCTGGAGAGAGGCTCTGGTCCCCCGGAGGCTTGGAAAGAAGCCTGACCCCAGCGTGGGTAAAGTATTGATGGTGCTCGGCGATAGGCCGAGGCCACTGTAAGAGAGGGTCTCTAAGATTGTATAGTTAGTGGCCAGACGGCCAAGGGTTTTATTTGTATTGTTTTGCTCTATGTCTACTGTGCCCCAATAAAACTGGCTGAGGCCAGATTCAACAGAAGCCTGTGTTGGAGTGCCATGATCCGTTTACCAAAGACGGCGATCCGAGAGCTAAATACCCCCAGGACGGTCCAAGATGGCGTCCGAACGTAAGTGAGGCGTTACAATATGAATATAAATTATATACATAAAGCATCAGGTGAGTATAGATAAATAAAAGAACTATATCATAGTGTATATAGATAATAGCACATCCTTTGATATATTTATATTAAAGTACCCCTAAGTAAATTAATCTGGTATGATTTATTTGATTAGGAAACAGGGAACTGATAATCCAGGCTCTTAAAATGTCAAATAAAACAGATATACGTAAGTTTATCATTCATGCCTTGTAGATTTACCGACCGAAGATGGTAGATCCACAGTGTTTCCTCATGGAAGAGACATCTGTCCCTCCATAAGGGCGTAGTGCCTCAATAACCAAAAGACAGATCTTTGATTTCGCCCTTATGTTTATTACAAGCATGATGAGATAGTTGGGTATTCCTCTGATGACTGATATATCCCAGATGTTCCAACACTTGTCTTCAGAATTCACGCTTAGTTTTCCCACATAATCAAGTGGACTTGACCATGAACAGAGATATACTACTCCTTTGGGCTTACAATTATAGAATTCACAAATTTCATAGCATGTTCCAGTTGAAGAACACCTAAAGTTCTTTGTTTTCTTAATGAAAGGACAAGCCTTACAGGTTCCACAATGGAACATACCTTTTGGAGTTTTAGGCAACCAGGTACTATAATTTTTTTTAAGTCTATCGTGACTGTGGATTAGACAATCTCCCATTGATCTACTTCTTAGAAAGGTAATTAGTGGTGAATTCAGAATAAACTGGGAGATCTCAGAATCCACAGTCAGAATCCCCCCAATACCCTGTTTCCCTGAAAATAAGACAGTGTCTTATATTAATCTTTGCTCCTAAAGATGTGATATGTCATATTTTCAGGGGATGTCTTATTTTTCCAATAATAAATTGTAGCATGCTATACTAGTGTATATATATATATATATATATATATATATATGTATATATATATATATATATATATATATATATATATATATATACACATACATATATATGTTATATATATATATATTGTAGGAAGGCACAAGGTGCGGTAGTGGACGGACGCTATGTGTCACCTATTTGTCTAAGATCGGTGAAATAAAGCCTATATATTTTGGTGTCAGCGGCAATAGGCCACTGACACGTTTTGTATGTGTAGTATGGCAGTAAGGCCGTAATCCGGGTCGGGCTTTATTGGAGCAGTCTGTAGAGTTGGGTGGGATGGACTGCTCCCACACTCCCGTCCTGGGCTTACCAGCCCTATATAAGGCCAGCAGGCTCAGGTGGAAGGGGGTGTGGTTCCATTCCTGTCAAACACTGCTCAGTGGAGTGAGCAGGAGTGAGAGAGCCAGAGCTGGGCCTGGATAACCGTGGATGTACTACATAGACCGGCATACGGTATTGTGACTGCAAACGAGGACTGTGATTTATGTTTGTTTTGGCTGAAGCAAGCCCTGCTGTTTATTTTCCTTGGTTATAAAACCGATGCCAATAAACCCTGCAGTATTGCACAACGAAGGACGGCCTCCGTTTGAGCTGATTCCCACAATATATAAATATATCTACATACATATATATATATATATATATATATATATATACTATATATATATATATATATTAAAGTTTAGAGTCACAAACCATAGGATATGTGTATGTAAATGATATTTTATGGCAGCTGCAGTGACTTATCTCAAAGGATGGCAAATGTGACATGCTGGGACTTGTAGAACCAAAAGTCCCAGCATGCCCCATCAGCCATCCTGTGAGATGTGTGTGTGTCAGTGTCATTGCTCTGTTCCCCCCCCCCCCATCCCTCACTTACTTGTACACTTTCTGCCTCCTGTCCTGTGATGTTCGGGACCTGAGGAGACATCACAGTCACATGACCGCCCTGCACAGGTCCTTCAACAGTCTGCTACAACAATAGGTCCCAGGGCCGTTTCTCATGGTGAGCGGGGCTTGGGAACACCAGCCCCCCCTTTCTCCCACCTTTCTCTCTGCCCACCCTTAGGGACGGCCCTGTGTATGGGAAGCTGCAGCAATGATTTCCACTATGTCTTATTTTCGGTGGATGCCTTATATTAGGGAATTTAACAAAATCTCTGCTATGTCTTACTTTCAGGGGTGTCTTATTTTCAGGGAAACAGGGTACTTTTTAAATATAGTTCTATCCCTCTCAGATTTGTTATCGTAGGGGTTGTGGCAGATCATTGGTTGCCTAGGTGTTAATATTTTTCTTTAGCATGTGGCAAAATTAGTTTTTAAGAATAGCATCTGGGTATCCTCCATCTCTAAATTTATTAGTAAGGGACCATGATTCTCTTTTATATTCTTCTTTAGATGTACAATTTTGATGGACCTTAATATACTGGCCATTGGGTATCCCCTTTTTTAGGGGAATTGTGTGGAAACTGTTCCAATGTAAAAAATTATTAGTTGCCATAGGTTTACTATAAATGGAAGATCATGTCGTGCAATCAAGACTTTTACAGATGGTTATGCCCATGAAATTGTTGATGATCAACAATTTCATGCTTAAACCATAGTCCCAAGTTGTTAATGTTCAGCTTGTTCATAAAAGATTCCACTGTTCCAGACCACAGTACAAGAATGTTGTCAATGTATCTAGTTCAGAACGCAATCTGAGGAATCCATATCGCATCTATATCCCCAAAGACCACTGTGTCCTCCCACCAGCCCAGGGTAAGATTTGCATATGTAGGGAACACTGGGCTCCCCATCGCAGTCCCCCTGAGCTGGTGGTAATTCCTTCCTGCAAATACCAAATAGTTATGGGTAAGGATATATATGAGGAGTCTAATCACAAAGGAATTGTGTTCATCACATTGTATTCCCTTTTGTTTAACGAAGAATCGGACAGCCTCCAATCCCACATTATGGGGAATGGAGCTGTACAAAGCTTTCATATTAGTTGATATAAGAATGGCCCCTACCATTTTGGACTGGTGGGAGGAAACAGTGATCTTTGTGGATGTGGATGGGTTCCTCAGATTCACCAAGGCTCATGATAGCCGAGGGTGGAATTCAGGTGATGAGCAGTGCCTGGTTTTATCCACACATACCGTTTAGAATTAAAACCAAAAAGTTCAATCTTCATCTCATCAAACCAGAGAATCTTATTTCTCATAGTCTTGGAGTCCTTCATGTGTTTTTTTGCAAACTGTATGCAGGCTTTCATATTTCTTGCACTGAGGAGAGGCTTCTGTCAACACACTCTGCCATAAAGCCCTGACTGGTGGAGTACTGCAATGATAGTTGACTTTGTAGAACTTTGTCCCATCTCCCTACTGCATCTCTGGAGCTCAGCCACAGAGATCTTGGGGTTCTTCTTTACCTTTATCTTCTCGGTGTCAACGTGGCCAAATACTGCCTGAGAGGGGCTGAAGGGCACATAAATTGTTAAGTTATTTTAGAGGAGAGAGCTACTCATTCCCAAAACTTTTTGATGACAGGGCACCGCACAGACAATGGAACAGATCCACCTCCGCTTCCTTACATTTAAAGCAGTGGTTGTTTTCAAATATGCCCATTTTGAAACCCCTTACAGGTGTGACTTATGCCTTGTGGTAAATTTGAAGGGTTATTTCGAGAGACCTGCTTGATGGTAGAAATTTCCTGCTATTGCGGAAGGCAGACAGCAGAGTGGGTACATCCAATCTAGGATCATCCTGTCCCCATTTGGTGATAGCCATATTGGAGGCAGCCAGATCAAGAGGACTATGTATGAATTTATAATGAAAAGAGGTGGAGACATTTCCATATCCCCGGTCTCCAGTTAGTTTCAGTAAATTTAGATATGATTTTAGAGACATAACTGTGGGCGCACAGATACAGAAAAAGAGAAATGTGCGACGCCGGGAATCCGGCCCTGAGATCTTCAAATGCATAGATCTTGCGTGAATTGAAATCTACTAATTGATAGATACTATGAATCCCTGCCCTATGTCAATGTGCAAAAATCCTATGTGGATGACCACCCTGAAAATCCGGGTTGGCCAGTACTGTCTGGAACAGGGAGGCATTAGGATGTACTGCCTTCCCCAGGCGCACCCTCCGCCAAGCTTTCCATGTAGATATTAGAAGTAGGTTTGATTTCATGTCCACAGTCAGACTGGAAAATGGAAGAAGTTGGCCGAGTTAATTGAGCCCACGCTTAATTGGCCTTCAGCGGTGTTAGTGAAAACTGCTGTGTGTTGTAACCAGTTAGCTGCATGCCGCAGCAATGCTGCTACATTATAAACCCTCACATTGGGAGTGTTAAGGCCCCCATTTTCTGTGGGTTTCTGCAGTATCACCAGTAGGATTCTGGGTCGCCTGTCATTCCAAATAAACTGACAAATTAGGCTATTAATGTTTTTTTCATCTTTCGATCTGAGGTATAAAAGGAGTGAGTGTAAGACTGTTGGTGCTTTTTGTGATGTCTACGTGCACACTAGTCTCTTACTATCGCTATGTAATTTTACTACTTTGTCTATTTTTCATGTAGTTTGCATTCTTTATATACCCTGACATACTGTAATTTTACGGGGAAACAAGTCAGGAATTATGGAGCGCAAGGGTTTGCTAGGGTGAGCCAACGAGGGTGGGGGAGCTTTTTTTCGGGGCGGTACACCAACTGTATAGGAAGGGTTTGATAGGGTCACTGCTGCATTTTTCCATCTGATGCATCCTATCCTTTTTGGATCCAGATTGACATCTGTCTAAATGAAGAGAAACCAAGACGTCATACAAAGGACCGAGATAAATGAATGGTATAGTAAGTAATGCATATTATTGATCCACCTGCTTTTTATTTGCATTGGTATATTGTCTGCATATATGTTTTCCTTTTTTGGCACCCTATGACAAAATTATTACTATTCAGGTTATATTTTGGATACATGTGTTTTCAATTGTCTACATCCTTAATGGGAGTTTTTCCTATTTTTTAAGTGTATTTAATTAAAAGTTAAAGTTATGTAATATGCATATAGCCACTATCATCCATCCAGATATCTAGGGAATTAAGCTACAACATAGGGATTTTAAGTTATCATTACTTGCAGACTGTATTCTTCTGACTTTTTAAATCCCCTCACATTTCTTTTCCTAACCTACATGTTTTATTGCAGACGTTCGTTAATGTATCAGGTTGTCAGATCAATGCTTTGAAAACTGAAACCCTATCTATTAGTATGCCTAGTACTCAACTAAATGCTATTAAAGCCAATTATCACTACAATTGGAAGGAAATCTTTCTGAAGTACCTGGGTATACATTTGACAGCTTCTTACTCTCTATATGAACAAAATTACCCCAAATTAATCCAGGACTACAGCAATCTCCATCAAGGTGACAATACTCCCTAAGTTATTATATCTATTTAAGACTGTGCCAGTTTAAGATTTTAAGGCAATTCAGGCATCCTTTTTCTGATATATTCAGAAACATAAAAGTCATGGAATCATGAAGAGTGTTCTACTTGTGAGCAAGTCTAATGAAGGCCTGGCTATCCCAGATGTTATTAAATATGATTTGTCCACCCAGTTAAGGTGGATTCTGCCCTAATCATGTTTATTCGCATGTACTAAGTTGGCTGAAATTGAGAAATTGTGACTAGCGCTGGCGCAACCCAGGTCTCCTCTTTGTGGTATATCTCATGTCCAGGTAGACCCATCTCTTCTGAGCCCTATGTCTCTAACAAGAGATTTTGGAAAGTTTGCTCTAAAGAATCTTATTTCATATTCTGCTATGATGTCCTTTTCTATTAATCTCCTTTTACCAGGCCAGACGATAATAGTCTTCTTAAGTTTGTTGATATTGTAGACTACAAAACAAGTACTACCTTTTGAGTCCATTGAATCTAGTATAAATTTCCAGACAGGTGTTATTTAACCTAATTACAGATGTATCACTTTTTTCAAACATATTTCACAGAATAACATAATATCTATACGTGCTAGTTTTGAGCGATTGTGTAAAATTAGTTTTTTGACTTAAGGTCTGATCTCAGACATTTAGAATCTTCTACTGAATCCATACCCTGATATTCCTATTAGACGTCCAAATATGGCTAAATGGGAACCTTCCTCAAATAGGTCAATATCGACGGAGCCATGGCAATGGGTAGCTAGAACATTGCAGTGTAATACTTCTAGATAAAATCAGGTACTAATGTTTTGATACTACACTCCCTCATTATTACATTGACTCAATCCTAGAATTTCTGACAAATCCACTCTGGCGGTCTCTTTCATCCGTTTTGGGAATGTCTGTTACGACAAATCTTTTGGGTGGGGGTTAAGAGATTTCTTTATAATATGCTTGACATTTAGGTCTGGCCATCTGTCCGTGAAAATTATCTTACATACTTAATGCTGCTAGAAACTGTCTCCCACCTTGTTGGACTTATATATCCAACTTAAAGATAATAGGACCATGGAATAGTTGACTGCGCTCATGAATAATACCATAACTCATTTTTGGTCTCCCTGGGACACTTAATCTATTACTCCATTTGTGAGAAAAGGCCCTCAGGAAATTTTGCCATTTGTTTTCTAACTGAAGGTCAGCTGGGTCTCTATTTTTCTAATTATTTTCTCTCTTTTCTAGTGTATCATGTCTTTTTTGTGCTGTCATGTTTCTTTGTTTTTAACCTTTTATTCAGCATTCTCAAAGAAGAGGAGTATTAAATTTTTTGTGGCTCTTAGTTAAGATCCAGCCTTCAAGACTGTAACTTGCTTGACTGGTTACAATGGTATGAATAAAGAGCAAGAGTTTATTGAGATGTTCTTCAATTTTTTTCTGCTGATCAATGATGCCGCTGTTACCTCATGACTTTGCTTGTCTGTGTCTTCTTTAAATATGTACTTTGTGAATGTTTCTCTTTCTGGTAGAAACTTGATAAAAAACAAAACATACAAAAAAAAAAAATTGCTAATCAGATCATATATTAACCAATAACCCCCTCTCCCACTGACCCACCCCCCAAAAAAATTCTTATGTGTGCACTTTTGTTCTTTTACATTTTTTTCTGGAAACAGTAAATGGCTCAGCTGAAATGTCTGCTTTAAAGAACTGGTAAGAATTTTGAAAGATAATAGTATTTGCTTGGATGTAACTATTTCTGTTCAAGAAGCACTCCAGGTTTTGTTTTTGCACATATACAGTATGACTAATCAGCAATAACCTAGCAGTAAAATGTTCCATTACAGCTTAGTTGCATCCATATTTAACCCCTTTAGTTTTATGGGTAGCTGTGTAATGTGATTCCTAGTCTGGACGCCAGTCCAGGCTATGTACTGATGAAATACCCCAGTACAGGTTATTGTAGTCTGTGTGGTTGAGTCAGTGATGCGTTCTAGTCACAGTGTGTATTATGTATCAATTATGTGTAACATATGTCATGTGTTGTGTATCTTTGGGAAAGTGTTGCGTCGTCACTTGTGCCAGTAAGGGTATGTTCACATGGCGTTTTTCAGATCCGTTTTTGGATCCGCTTCTCGGATCCAAAACGGACCCAGAAAGTGTATCTAACAATGTGCAGTGTGATTTACCTGCGTGGGGGGACGACATATAATTAGAGATGGGCGAATTTCTCAAAAATTCGATTCGGTCACTTCGCCGAATTTTCCGACAAAAATAAATTCGGTCCGAATTACTTCGGCACGAATCGCGTTAAAAAGCAGCTATTTCCAGGCTGCACAGAGCCTGCAGGTGCTGTAGAACGTTGTGCCATGCTTAAATATGCAGAGGGAGCTTGGTTTGGTCTTCATACAATGTTGTGTTTTAGTATGACACGCAGATGACTGCCGCCGCTCTTAGAATCGCGTCACTATAAAATTCCCTGGCACTTAAGAGGGCAAAACTGACCAAAAAACTCAAGCGGGAATGTAGCCTGATAAAAAATGCCAGCGAAAGCTGGAAAAAAACAAAGCTGAGAGCTCAGGTGGCAACATTAGTGACAGAGTGTGGAGGTGACGGCGGCAGCCACAGCAGCATGAGGTCAGGCAGTGGCACAATGACATTCTGGAGGTGGCAAAACACGAGGAAGCCACAGAGTGGCACAATGACTGAGAGCGGAGGTCACGGCGGCAGCAGTATGAGGTCAGCAGTGGCACAATGACATTCTGGAGGTGGCAAAACAGTATTAGGCCACAGAGTGGCACAATGATACAGTGTGGAGGTCACGACAGCAGCAGCATGAGATCAGGCAGTGGCACAATGACATTCTGGAGTCGGCAAAACAGTATTAGGCCACAGAGTGGCACAATCACACAGTGTGGAGGTCACGGCGGCAGCAGTATGAGGTCAGGCAGTGGCACAATGACATTCTGGAGGCGGCAAAACAGTATTAGGCCACAGAGTGGCACAATGATACAGTGTGGAGGTCACAACAGCAGCAGCATGAGATCAGGCAGTGGCACAATGACATTCTGGAGGTGGCAAAACAGTATTAGGCCACAGAGTGGCACAATCACACAGTGTGGAGGTCACGGCGGCAGCAGAATGAGGTCAGGCAGTGGCACAATGACATTCTGGAGGCGGCTAAACAGTATTAGGCGACAGAGTGGCACAATGATACAGTGTGGAGGTCACGACAGCAGCAGCATGAGATCAGGCAGTGGCACAATGACATTCTAGAGGTGGCAAAACAGTATTAGTCCAAAGAGTGGCACAATCACACAGTGTGGAGGTCACGACAGCAGCAGCATGAGATCAGGCAGTGGCACAATGACATTCTGGAGGTGGCAAAACAGGAGGAAGCCACAGAGTAGCACAATGACTGAGAGCAGAGGTCACGGCGGCAGCAGCATGAAGTCAGGCAGTGGCCCTATGACACAGTGTGGAGGACATGGCAGCAGCCACAGCAGCAGCATGAGGTCAGAGAGTGGCACAATGACACAGTGTGGATGTCACGGCAACAGCAGCAGCAGTATGAGGTCATAGAGTGGCACAATGACAGAGTGTTGAGGTGGGTGGCAATACCAGTCCCTGGTAAAGATGGTGGTAGGCAGATGGAGAAATTGTCAGCAGATGTGTGGCATCAGGTGGGTGGCGGTATCAGAATAGTGGCTGAGCAGGTAGTTTGAACCCAGACTGACACCTAAGGCATTGGTGTGTGGAAATTCTGGCCGATCCACGCCTGATTCATCTTGACAAAGGTCAGTCGTTCCACATTTCCCGTGGACAAGCGGGTTCTCCTTGGGGTAACGATGGCCCCCGCCGCACTGAACACCCGCTCTGATGCCACACTACTGCAGTGGCATGACAGCTTCTCCACTGAACTCGGCAAGTATGCGGCCACACATCCAGTTTGGCTGCCCAGTAGTCCAGCGGATCTTCTAACTGAGGTGGCAGAGTGCTGTCCAAGTAGGCCACAACCTGTTGGTTCAGGGACTGCTCCAGGTCCTGCTGCTGCTGCTGGCGTCTGCCCTCCTCACTAGGCGGGTGAAGGAAGCTGCTCATCAGTGACTCCAGACTTAGGTTACTACTGATGGAGCTGGTACTGCTCCTACCCCCCCACCTTCCCCCAGCAGCCGCGGCAGTAGTACGTGAGCGCTGAGGAACCCCCCCCCCCCCCGGTCAGACCTGTCAGAGGAGGGACGATGCCGCACATAGGCAGCAGCCAACTGATTACAGACGATTTCCCTATAGTATTTGAGTTTGTCTTCCCTCTCAATAGCTAGGAAAAAGGCTCCCATTTTGGACCGGTAGCGAGGGTCCAATAGGGTGGAGAGCCAGAAGTCATCCCTCTGCCGGATGCTGACTATTCGGCTGTCACTAGCCAGGCAAATAAGCATGCTGCGGGCCATCTGCACAAGTGACTCCGAGGGGCTCCCTGCCTCCATTTCCACTGTATACTGCCACGGTGCTTGGGGTCATCTGCCTCGTCTTCCTCATCTCCATCCACCTCCTCCAGCTGCTCCTGCTCCTCCTCTCTTGTCACCTGGGTAGAAAATCCACTCATTTCACCAGACAATGCTTCTGCTCCAATGTCGTCCTCCTCCTCCTCCATCATTTCAGTCCCCACCGGACTCATGTGGCCACGAGATGTAGTCGCCACGTCTCCAGTCCCCTGCCCAGACAGATTTTTCAGCATCTGTTCCAGGACATGAAGCAGTGGAATGATGTTATTCATCCCGTAGTCCTGGCGACTGACAAATAACGTCGCCTCCTCGAATGGCCTCAACAAACGGCAGGTGTCACGCATGAGCTGCCACTGGCTGACATCAAAGTTACACAGGGGAGTACTTCTGTCTGCCTGGATCATCAAAAAATCGTTAATGGCCTTTCTCTGTTCATACAGTCGGTCCAACATGTGCAGGCTGGAATTCCAGCGGGTGGAAACATCGCATATCAGAGTGTGTTGGGGGAGGCCGTTCTGCCGCTGCAACTCGAGGAGGGCTCTTCCTGGCTTTGTACGAATGGATAAAGTGCATGCACAGTTTCCTGGCCATTTTCAGAATGTTCTGAAGATCGGTGGAAGACTTCAGGAACCTTTTCACAACCAGATTGAACACGTGCGCCATGCAGGGCGCATGGACCACCCCTTTCGGTGCAGCGCGGACACCATGTTCCTCCCATTGTCCGTCACCATGGTTCCGATTTGCAGTTGGCGCGGAGAAAGCCACACATCGATTTCTTGCTGCATGACGCGGAGCAGTTCCTCCCCTGTGTGACTTCGTTCGCCCTGGCAAGCTAGGTGTAGAACTGCGTGACACCGCTGTGCCCTACACATGTGGTATGATGGAGCAGTACTTGTGGAGGCTGAGATGGTGGTGGTGGTGGAGGAGGAGGAGACGGACATTGGCGCAGGTGCAGCAGTTTGACAACGTGGAGGAGAAAGCAGCGTCTCCTGTCCAAGTTGTTGGTGTGCCTGGGCTGGAAGCACATTCACCCAGTGGGCCGTAAAGGACATGTACTGGCCCTGACCGTAGTTACAGCTCCAGACGTCCGCGCTGCCGTGCACCTTGGAACAAACCGATAAATTTAAGGACTGACCCACCTTCTGTTCTACATATTTATGAAGTGCTGGTACTGCCTGTTTGGAAAAGAAATTACGGCTTGGAACTCTCCATCTCGGCTCGGCACAAGCCATTAGTTCTCTGAACGGTGCAGAGTTCCACCATTTGGAAAGGGAGGGGACTGCAGGACCAACAACTTGGACAGAGCACGGTCAGCTGCTGCACCTTAGGATGGTTGGCACGCATACTGTTGTCTCTTTGCAATCGCCTCGCTGAACGACTGCTGGCGCCATGAGTAGCGAGAAGCAGGAGCATCTGGAACGGGAGATGATGTCAAAGAGAAACAGCTCCCTTTTGCAGAGGTAGTGGAGCCTTGACTGGCTGCAATGGCATGCATGCCACTGGGCGCTGCTGCTGCTGCTGCGGCGGCAGGATGGACCACCACATCTGAGCCACGTTTCTCCCAGGCCACCGGATGGTGACGCTGCATGTGTTGACGCAGGGCCGTGGTGCAAACGTTAGCTCCCTGGCACGCTTCACTTTCTGCCCACAGATTCTACATATACCCATATTCGGCTCCTCCGGTGTCTTAGCAAAGAACTGCCACATCCGCGAGTATCGGATTTTACCGCCAACGCTCCGCACTGAGTGACTACTGCCGGCCGCTGCCCTCGCTGAGCCCCTGTGCTGCTACACTTCTTGGACCTGCGAAGCGGTTTTTTACCCCGTGGCCGCTTGGCTCCCGACTCACACTGCTGCTATCCTGCTGACCACGGCCACACACGACCCACTTGCTGGCTGCGCTGCTGCCTGACGCGCAAGCTGACGCCCTCTTCTCCTGACGATGATGAAGCCCTTGCCTCACCCGGCTCCCAGTGCGGTCGGCTACATCATCATCTATTTGTGTTTCATCGTCACTGCTGTCCTCATCACCGGTCTTTGTATGCCGAGGCTTGACTCTCACAACATGACCTCCCATGCCACTCTCACATCTATACTTTGCCGCCTACTGCAAGAAGCAGGCGATATATGGCCCCATTTCTTCGCTGCCAAGTAGCTGCTGACTGCCCTCCTCAAATTGTTCATCCATCGCTATATAGTGGCGCTGAGCCCCAGCACCACATAGTAGATCTCTGGCTGAGGGAACCGGATGGGACAGAGGCGGGCTGAGGACAGGTGAGGGCCGCTGACCTGCTCCCGGGCCATGCCAACTAATGGTTGTGTCTAAAGGTTCCCACCGACTCTTGGCTGGGGTTGTCAGATGTCATCTGGGAGGAAGAGGATGACAACCAATCAAGAACCCTTGGGTTGCTGAACAACACACGGCCGCTACATGACAGCGGCAGTTGTGGCCTCACCGAGTGACCCCTGCTGCGACGTCCCCTTGCTGTGCTGCGACCTGGGCCTGTTCCAGGAATGTTTGTGCCACTGCCACTCGCAGGTGCAGAGCCTGCCACCTCTCTGTCTGACATACGTTTGTTCTAAAATGTACAGACACTGTTGATGATGAATACTGTATATGATATACACTCTGTTTTTTGACTCCAAATGAACCAGTAACAAGCTTGGGTAACCCTTGGATATAAATTGCGCTCCACAAATGGCCAGGAAAAGTTTACTTGTATGTGTCGTTTAAAAACACTGTGTGTTTTACTAAATGTAAAAGCACAAACAGGCTTAATTAACCTTCGGACATGAATTAGGCTACAGGAAAAATGTATATATTTTGGCGTTGAAAAAGACGGTTTATTTTTGTCAGCACACCAGCAAAACAACGCTTAATTAACCCCTGGATGTAAATTGCGCCAAAGAATTGAGCCGCACAAACTAGTAGATTTGTCGCTTGTTACAATTGCGTGTTTTCTACGCCACACAACAAGAGATACAGTTGTAATTAACCTTTGCTTGTGAATTAGGCTACATGAAAAATTTATATATTTTGGCGTTGAAAAAGACGGTTTATTTTTGTCAGCACACCAGCAAAACAACGCTTAATTAACCCCTGGATGTAAATTGCGCCAAAGAATTGAGCCGCATAAACTAGTAGCTTTGTAGCGTGTTACAATTGCGTGTTTTCTACGCCACACAACAAGAGATACAGTTGTAATTAACCTTTGCTTGTGAATTAGGCTACATGAAAAATGTATATATTTTGGCGTTGAAAAAGACGGTTTATTTTTGTCAGCACACCAGCAAAACAACGCTTAATTAAGCCCTGGATGTAAATTGCGCCAAAGAATTGAGCCGCATAAACTAGTAGCTTTGTAGCGTGTTACAATTGCGTGTTTTCTACGCCACACAACAAGAGATACAGTTGTAATTAACCTTTGCTTGTGAATTAGGCTACATGAAAAATTTATATATTTTTGGCGTTGAAAAAGACGGTTTATTTTTGTCAGCACACCAGCAAAACAACGCTTAATTAACCCCTGGATGTAAATTTCGCCAAAGAATGGAGCCGCATAAAATAGTAGCTTGTAGCGTGTTACAATTGCGTGTTTTCTACGCCACACAACAAGAATACAGTTGTAATTAACCTTTGCTTGTGAATTAGGCTACAGGAAAAATTTATATATTTTGGCGATGAAAAAGACGGTTTCTTGGGGTCAGCACACCAGCAAAACAACACTTAATTAACCCCTGGATGTAAATTGCGCAATAGAATTGAGCAGCCAAAAATGAAGTGGTATTTATATTGTAAAAACGCTGTTTCTTTAAATGAATACAACAGGAACTGGCTTAGATCCCACTTGGATATTGAATGTATATGCAGCTGCAGTGGACGCACACTGGATTTCAGATCCAATACCCCAAAAAATTAGAAATAGAACATTAAGAGAACAGTCTCTGAGACAAGCTGAGACACCCTACAGAAATCGCTATATAAAAATCAATTCTTCAGTAAGAGCTATCAGCCGCGCAGCACCTTCCCTGATGAGCACAGTGAGAGGAGTGTGAGCTCCGGCGTCGCGCCCGGGCACTTATAAGTGCGGTGACGTCACAGAATCCCGCCGGTCTCTGATTGGCTTCACCTCTGCACATGTCATGCAGGCTATGCCCTTCTTCCTCCCAGAGTGCTTTGCCCCATGTAGCGCCATGTGCTCGCAGCCATTTTATCAATCAAAAGCACACTTCGTTCACCCGAAGTACCCCAAAGTTCGACTTCGTTCCGAACCGAAGTTTTCCTGAAATTCTAAACAAATTCCACTTCGTTAGAATCGATTCGCCCATCTCTACATATAATCCATAGCTCTCTATGAGAGCTATGGATTACCATAATTGCGGCACGCATTTCGCCGCATGTAACATGCAATACGCTGCGAATTACGCAGAAAAATGTGCGCCAAAATAAGCCGTGTGAACATACCCTAAGGATTAAGCTTCTTGCCACCTCACACCAATTGTTTCAACACCTAGCTCCTGACTAGACAAGGGGGCGGAGAGGTCTCATGCCAGAAGTGGCAGTTAAAGGCAGAAAGGTCAGTTGGGCTCAGTCTAGGGAGTAGTGAGAAGGGTGAGGGCCACTAGTATGAAGCTATGCTGTCTGAGGGTAGCTTAGAAAGAAGAAAGGTCCCAGCTTGTGTGGCCAGTACTAGGTCCACTACAATACTAGAGAGAGTTCAATGTGGAGTACCACAGATCCCAGAGGCTCTACCACAACCTTCAATAGGAGAAGGAGGATTAGGCTGTCACCATACACTGAGGTACTTCTCTGCTACAAGGGGGATACAAACCACTACTCTCAAAAGGTACACCATAATGCTGCTATGGTATTGAGCCTCATCACCCTGCTGGGCATTTTCATGTGGATTGGGAGAATTGTTTATAAGAACTGGGATCCTGTTAATTCGCTGTTCAGAAGTTAATTATCTTCAGTAAAGATGGGCATTATTTTACCAACTACATTGCTTCCGTGTGTGTGTGTACGAGTGTCTGCACAACTGCACCCATCTTGGGTACATCCCGGCCAGGCCGCACTACTATGCCCACCATGCACCAGAGGGAATACCCTGGGGAACTTGTCCAGACCACTAATGACTCAGGTGCATTTCCCCCTCCACTGTAGTGCTGCACGGTTTATCCGACTGGTAATTGTCCGGTTTGTGTGCAGAGCACACGGCTGCGGGGGGTACGGCTTTTCTCCGTGATGAGCGGAGAAAAGCCCTCCCCCTTCACAAGCACAGATTCCGTCCGAAAACCGGATGGAAGAATGTGCTTGTAGAATGTTTTGCGGGCGGAAAACCCATGCAGTGGGGACTGCTGCACGGGTTTTCCATAGAGCCCCGTTATGCTCATTTTCGGCCGATTTTTCGGACGGTCTGCAAAACTGCAAACCGTCTGAAAAACCGTCCGAAAACTCGTGCAGTGGGGACATGTTTTAAGACCGGCTGAAGCTGCATCTCGTGAAGATACACTGGAGACTCTGCCAGGTGTGTTGGGGACAGAAGTTCTCTGTTGCTTATGTATCATTTACTGCTCTTAGGATATGAGCAGAGGAAGTTTAAGATAGTAAGACTTCATCCTCTGTCTCTGAAGGAGCAAAAGCATCTTGGGAACTGTAGGCTGCATTAAGGGAACCAGATCAGAAGAGAAGGAATCAAAATGGCAGAGAACCCATGGCACCTCAATATAGACAGGTTCTTACAGGACAAACCAAATAACCTCTACATTATTCTTTAATAGTAGCCTGTAGTGTACTATATAGGCAAAAAAGCTGGAGTAGTTGTTTAATAATGGAGCTTGCATTGTTCATGATGATTATCTTATCTATGGCCACCTCAGCATGAATGTCCATGCATGAGTATCAGGTTATCGTTAATACTATATTATTTTTATTTATATAAAATATTTTCTGCTAATTTTTTGGTGGTTTGAACTCAAAATCACTGCATACACATATTTATTATCTAGCACTCCCTTAGTGCATACATCTAACTCAATAACAATACTATAATTTAATGAAGGAGCAAGTGCCTAAGCTTACTCCAGTGGTGGCTAGAGGCAGCCAGCATCTGGCTATGTTTATGCATGGGCATTTTGAGCTGTGTATGACTAGATGAATGCGAAGATTTGTTTTTCTGCTACTTTTAGCTATTACAGTGTGACTGGTTAATGTGAACTCTATCCATAAGGAACAATAGATATAATATGCATACAAGGGAGGATTGTTACAAAAAAAAAAAAAACGGCATCCATCATACAAAACAGTAACACCTAGGAAGAGACCACGCTTACTTTGGAAGTTTAGATATACTGTATGGTGCAGGTCGATTCACGCTTTGTAAGTCAAAACATGTTGTTCTGTGACATACTTTTAAAAATAAACTCTAGTGGCATAGTAAAATCAGCTGTTTAAAATAGCTGTACACTACAATCATGTTTTGAGATTTGTTTTCTTTACTCAGCCAATGCTTGTGTATGTGACACTGAAGATTATAATTTCTATTATAAATCATACATTTGGCAAAAAGAACCATTTGAAGTTTCAAATTCCAGAGAAAACCATCCACAGTTTTAGAGACTTTATTTATGTATAAACAATTTAAACACTTTGCCATAAATTATCTTTGCCTGTCTCTAATTTTCATTTAGCAGCAAATTAAAATAATATAAAAACTCAATGAACAGTTCATACATGTATATTACAAAAAAAAATACCAAAGTTCATAATCATTTTGTGGTGACTGTAAGGTGATTGTCTCAGTTTATTGTTTTGACCAAACAAACACATTTCTAGTTTTAATCTGAAACAGTGATTGTGCCATCTGGCCTTCTTATATGAACAGGGTGATCAGAAGTGGTGCCCATTTGCGATAGTGTCACAATGCCCACATCTCTACTGAAACTGATACCAACAAACTACTGATTCTAAACAGACTACACCCTGTAACTGTGTTATACTGTATTGTCCACAATGGATTTCTCAAATACAAACAAGAGGATGAATTTAACTGTAGTGAAAGCCATTTGACTCACACATCACACTCTACCCACTTAATGAATAAATTAAGTAAGAGCATTTTGGGATAAGAGTGCAAGTAAAGTTTGTGTTTTCTTGTCAGAGTTTATCCAGTGCTCTTAGTTTTAGAGTTGTATCTAGAAATCACTTCATAGTCTTTAGTTTTTATTTTTCAATGCAGAAAGCATTCTTCGTAAATCAAAATGTTGGAATACTTATCAAAGAAGCAGTCTTAGTAGTTTTCAGCAAAAGATCTTGAAAAGGCGGCCGAATTTTGTCTTTCTGTATTTTCCCCACATTCCCAAGAAGTGGGGTAATCAGAGGCCTTGATTATTATTTGTAAGAGAGACCCAGAAGAAGTGGGTAATATCACAGGGGTACTTTGTGTTTACTTGTATTTCACTTTAAGTCAGGCTTTAAGTCCACTTCAATTTGTGGTTGTCAGCAGCATTTAACTCAAAAAATGTGAGCTTTCTTGCTACTTAACTGTCTCAAAACAATTCAGCCTAGTGCCCCATTTAGGTCTTCATCTCCTTAGGAGAGGAGATAACAGTTATTTCTACTGATTCATCCAGGGACGGATGACAGCAGATTAATTTGTTACCTCTTTCCCATTTCATTCTGTCTCAAGAACTGGATGTTACTGCTGCTGTCTGCAAGTTCTGGGTACTGCTCCACTGGAAGGACATAGTACCCTTCATATCCTTGAACTCTTCCTGTGCTTAGAAGTTGCTGCTTTTCGCCCTCAGTCCATAAGCGACTGCCTTCTTTCCCATCCCGTGCCTTTTGCTGCTCTTTTGCCCAAGCTGCACTCAATGCCCGCTGACGTGCTTGGTCAAGAACTCGTGCTCTCTCTTCATCCAGATTGTCGACAGTCAACCCATAGCGGATGTTTAATATTAGAGATGAATGCTGAAACTCTATGTTTGTAAACCTGCGAGTCCTTCCATTTATCAGCAGGGTTGGCTGAGAGATTGTGACATTGACACCACTGTCTAGTGTTTTGCGACCTGTTGTCAAACCCAAGGTGACTAGGTCGCTGTCAGAGGAGCCGATTTTAACAAAATAATGGGTGTCCTTTCCTTCTATGTTGTAGTACATTTTTTCCAGGTAGTGAGCTCCGTTAAGCACAAGAGCAATTTTCCGGCTGTCTTCACTAGCAATGCTGGACATTCCTGTTGTCACCTTGCCTTCTTTGATAGCAAACATTATTCCTTTTCCAATTATAGGAACTGCAGGTGCAAACCAGTGTCCCAGTTTTTCCCTTATGTTTGCATGCAGTCGTTTCACTATGGTTTGACCCTCTAATGCCATAAATGCTTGATTATGTCTTTCAGTGGTCTGTTGAACACCTGTAATTAGCTGTAAGACAGAAAAATGAATTAGTTGTAGAAAGTTAAAAAGTAATGCAGTGAACCATGGTAACTAGACTGTACAGATTTCGGAAGGTCATGCAATACTGGCTTAATTACATTTTGCCCTTAATTTAGTACAAAAGTAAATCACATGAAATTAGAAAAGTTATCCAGCTATTTGAGAAAACTCAAGTCCTATATTACAAAGGAAACGGTTCACAAATAAATGTGAAAAACATTTTGAGATTTATATGGTACTCTGCTGTGAGATTAGTACAAAAAGCATGAAATGAGAAGTATTAAGTACAAGCAATAACGTGCACAATCCGTTGTTGTTTTCAGAACTTTCCGCTGAACGTTTCTAAAATAAGGAGAATTAAGACCAAAGTGTATGTGGCAAAATTATGATTAAATATTGGCACATATTCTGAATTTTGTTTTCAGATATGAAGTCCATTGTTCTGCAAGAGGGTAGCATCCTAATGCACTAGGCAAGTGCATTAGGAGTTTCCTGCTCTCAAGAAATAGACCTGCAAACCACATGCAGTCGAGCATGAATCAGAAATAAACCAGTATTTGCATAGTTACAATTATTTGCACAGTGTATATAAGATATAATGGTTTTAGTGTAGCCTCTTGTTTATTCAGTACACATAAAACACATCTAAGGACTATTACAGCTGAGTGTTTCTGCAAAAGTTGCTCACGCAGTGTTCCAAATTGAACATGATGACAGCAAACCGCTCAGAAAAATTTGCAAGCATCAGGATCGCTAATAGTTAGGCCTGCATGACTGCTGCTCACAGAAATATCAGTGTAAATTGCAGTTTAGAGGAAAGTCAAAGAAAACTGTGCATGCATGATTTTCATCTGTTTACAGAGCTAGTCATGGAAGGTGTGTACATGACATGAAGACAAATGATCCACATTTCTCCATGCTTTTTTAAAAAAGGTCTTTAAAGGTGGCACCCAACCCTGTAAACGTTAGGATCACTATAGAGGTTTCTGATATTATAAATACTTTGACACAGAAAAAAGTATTGTATAAAATATACCCCCGTTCACTGCTACAGCCCTCCTGTGTCCAAGCACTAGACTTGCATATACCTTTTTGAATAGATACAGATGTAGCAGAACTAAACAGAACAGATATTGTACCATGATATCACGCCACAGAATGTTATCTCAACTTTTTCAATGCTTTTCAATGGCCTTTGCTTACAGATCAGAGCAGATAACACGAAAAGCCGTGATATCACGGTCAAACTGTACTCTATTACATCTGTAAGTGACATCCATGGTGACTTAGTAACACAGCCATGTGAATTCCGCACAGAAATGAGGGCATATTGCATTGGGATAACTTTAGTTGTGGGGGTGCTATTTCATTTTTGCTATGACGATGTGACTTTTATTCACGCTTCTATAAATATATATGAATGCATGAAAACATACAAGGAACACTTTGTCATAATCATTTCCTTTTACCATCAGTCAGGGCATGTAATTTTCTGCTAGCACTAATGTCCTTTATCACCATACACACACACCATATCATAAATATTATATTAATGCAGTTTGTATTGGTAAGGAGCTTCTAACAGAGCTCTATCGCTCACATGCCAGCAACAGGAATGTTTGGCACTAGACTCCAAATATATGATTGCATTCTGCCTGTTTGAGAGAGGTAATAAGCATGTGGTGGCCTGGGGCTTAGGACAAAACCAGTCTAGCTCTGAAATTGTGTTACTTTTGTCTTAATTAAATGTTTATTGCACATTAATCCATGCAGCTGCTTTTAAGATCCCACAGCTGCATTCTGTGACCCTTCAATGCAGATTTTTTTATTTTTATGATAGATTTCTGCTTCAACTCGCCTGCCAATGCACTGCATGTCCTTTAAATAAAAGGGAAGTTAGTGGAGCTGAAAATGTGATACTCCACATAAAAGGAACCATTTCTCAGTTTCTTCTAAAGCATATACTGTTTTTATTGCATATATAGAAAACACATATGCAGTACAGTAGCCGTAAGCTATATTTTTATTTCAAGTCATAAAATCCCAAAGGGGTACGTTGTTATACTGTAGATGGAACAGATGGCCGGCTACCTTTAAATTTCCCTGTACTATTGTTAATCAAGAAACAACTCAAGGGTATACACACAAAGAGCTAATGATACTGTAATTAACATAACTATCTAGGCAGGCAAAATGCACATTGTGCATAAGATCATTATAATAAAAATCCCATCTTGAAGTGTTACAAGTGGAAATGTAAGATATCACACTGAGCCATGTTGTCTCGTATAAGTGAAGGAGATGAGACGTACCTGTCCATTTTCACATTCTTGACTTTCAGTCAGTTCATATGGAGGTGGCACAAAATGCAGTTTGGACCTTGGGAAGCCGGGAATTATATTACTCAATTGAAATCCAAACATCACCAGCCAGCTTTGCACATCTGTTAAGTGGACATAAATATATAATCAGTACTTATTTTGTATATACGGAATGCATATAATAGGGTGTTATTTTATAGCTTTCATTTATAACCTACATCTGGACTCCTGTGACATGACAAATTATACCATTGCATTTCATCTGCATACTCAAGAATTTTTTTTTACTAAAGAAACGGATTCATCAGGAAGCTGCAGAACAGTTAGGAAAAGATCAGTTAGTGAAGGAAGTGAAATATTTTGCATCAAAATGTTGTTTGTTTTTTTATATACATAACTATATAGCTAACATTCACTAGGTTATGACTCTTAGGATATGTTTACACAGCGTAATTGTGGGCCGTACTTCAATACGTAATTGAGCTGCAATATGCCCAAAGTACAGCCTGCAATTACCGTAAAATCGATAAGAAGACGTTTTCCTCGCCTCATGGTCCATGCCGGAAGAAAGAAGGAAAATGAAAGCGAATGGGGGCCAGCACCATATAGCAGCAGCCATATAGCAGCACGCACAGCACGTGCCGCTATACGTCTGAAAGAAGCCATGTGAACCTACCCTAAGGCACTATCTACATGATGAGTATTTCAAGTCGGAATCTACACTGATTTCATCTTGAAATACTCATCTAAAACCAAAAGTAAAATCTCACCATTGACCTTCATAGAAAATACGTGTTATAGTTAATAAAACATGTATTTTGTCAGTCAGTTTTTAAGAGTAAAAAAAATTGAGAACGTTCAATCTTCTGTTGTATTACACGTGCTGATCCCCATCCAAAACAACAAATAAATGTTTAGGACACGGATTTGCATCTAAAACCCCATAGACATGAATGGGACTTGTTTTCTGACTGTAAATCTGCTAAAATCTGCCGGAAACAAATTCAAATCCACATGAAATACTCACTGAAAACTACATTGTTTGTTAATAAGGTCTTTTAGACAGCTGCGTGTTGACATCATCCATGTGATGTATCATTTTCCACTAGAAAAAAAACTTAGGGCCACATGTATGAAAAGTGTCAGGGTCTAAAACTCACTTTGTTGCCCATAGTAATCAACTCTGATTAGTTGCTATGGGCAACAAAGTGAGTTTTAGACCTAGACAGTTTTCATACATGTGGCCCTTAGTTCTTCTCCATAGGGACATCACAGGAACGGGCCAGAAAATCACTACCCACTGCAGTGATGTGACTATGAACAAGGGAGCAGTGACTAGTAGACTCAATCATGCAGGTGAATAAAAACATCTCATTTGTGCATTTCAGGGAACAATACGGAACTCTGAAGGAAGGATCCTGCCCCCTCCCATTTTGGTAAAATGTTTTTTTTCTTCCTCGGAAAGTCCCTTCAGCACATCTGAATGCAATTTAGCTTCCATTCATATTACTATGTAGTCAATCATCAGAGCACACATAGCTGCTATGTTTGTGACAACAGCCTCTTTACGGTGCTTTCACACAGTGCGTATTTGACGTGCAGAAAGGTACAGCACTTAATGCTGTACATTTCTGCACAAAAAAAGCATCAAAAAACGTACCTTTAGCATATTTTAAAGACGTTTTGGGATTCACACACATTATTTAGACATCTGATTCATAACGGATATATTTCACAATGTAGAACAGTATAACCTCAAATAGTTAAATACAGACAAAAGGGAATTTTGCTATACTTTTAATGTGTGATAGAATGGTCATTGGCTATACAAGGTGATTTTAAACTACAAAGTGAACTAAATATTACCATCATTTGATACATTAACCTTTTAGCTACAGACATTTCTTGATGGTGGGCAAAGTCTGCAGCAATGAATTTCGCCACCAGTGCTTTAACCCGTTGACGGCCGCCCATGACTTTTTACATCCGGACAGTGGCGGTATCTCTCAGCATGGATGATCTGGAACATCCATGCAGAGACTGCAGCTATACACTAATTGTGTAGCTGCATGAATGGAGAGCAAGCTGTCAGCGAACTGAAAAAAACTGAGAAGGTCTATTACTCTCCCTGCCCTCCCGAGTGCTATATATAAAGACAAGTAGGAATCCTCTCGGCTTCCTGCCCCTAGTGGCAGCGGTCATGTGACTGCTGGGGCTTGGTAATTACAGATGTGGCTGGTTCGTATTAGACCCTGATCAGCGATGTAGTAAATATAGGGGGTTGTTTCCCCATTTATTTTCACTGCTACTGGCACTAGTAATAGCCTCAATTATAGTGGAAATAGAAAATAAAAACACTTTATGTAAAAACGCCCCTAAAGGTCCTTTTCTGACATTATGGGGGCACATTGAGTGAAAAGTAGTTTAAAAAAAAAACAACACACACAAGATAAAATATTATAAAAAAAAAACACATTGACAGTCCAAACTGCAAATTTTAGTCACACCTCTAAAACTTTATATCACATAAATATCTGTGACAGAATAGTATCACAATAACAAAATTTTAGCATCACTTAAAAAAATAAAGTGTGTTTTTCACTTGTGTGATACAAAAAAATGTAGTGTAAAAATTTCATAAAAATAAGGCCTAACATATCATGGAAAAGAGGTGAAAATAATCAAAACATTGCTGCTGCATTGGTCATGTATATTGCCAGATATCACTATCCGGAGCCCTTCACGTCTAAATGGTGATGTCAGAAAATTTCATGTGACTGCTGCAAAACACCAGTGACTGTTTGTCTTAAACATCATGTTTTCCCTTTCTATTTAAAATGTACTAAAATTTAACTTTTTGTCATTCAGCCATCTACTAAGCCACCAAACCCAACCCAGCTATTTCTTTTTGTGTGTGATACTACCATAACTCCTTGGCAGCAGGCCCGCTGTCTTGGGGTTATATTAAATTCCAATCTCTCCTTCACTCCCTATATTCAATCTCTTGCCTGCTCTTGTTATCTGTACCTCAAAAACATCTCCAGAATCTGTCCTTTTCTTACTGTTGAGACAACAAAAATTCTTATTGTTGCTCTTATAATTTCTCGTTTTGACTACTTTAACGCCTTGCTTATTGGTCTCCCTTTCAGTAAACATGTCCTTCTCCAACCTGTCCTGAACGCAGCAGCCAGGCTCATCATTCTTTTCAGCTGCTATACTGATGCCTCTACCTTATGGCATCAGTTACTGCACTGGTTGCCAGTTTACCACAGAATACAGTTTAAACCAGACTGGCACAACTTGACAGGAGATAGGAGTCGGCCAGGAGCGCTCCATGGTTGGCTGGGAACGCCCCTGGACTGCCTGGAAGCTTCCACAGACCGCCCAGGAACTTGACATGAATTATCATTTTGGGGCTGAGTGTGGTCAAGCCCCACCTATTTGAGATCCACTTTGTGGGCTGTTAGAAAACTTCTGGCAGGCTGCGAACAGTCCTCAGGTCATATGTTGTGCATACCTGGTTTAAACTAATCACTCTCGACCACAAAGCTCTCCACAGTGCTGCACTCCGATACATCTCCTCCTTCATCTATATCTACCATCCTACCCCGTCTTTTTTTTGCAGATGACGTTAGGTTAAATGCCTCCGTCATCCGATCCTCCGAAGTGCGCCTCCAAGACTTTGCATGTGCCACACCAGGCTAACTCATAACACTCAGTTTTAAGAGCATCCTGAGAAAACCCTTAATTGCTAACCCCTCGCTTTCAGTCACACAATTCTGACACTGCAAAAACTTGCATAGAGAATTCAAATATTGGACGACCGCGTCTTGATAAAAGCAGGAATTACTGTTTATTCCATAGTGAGTACAAAAAAAACCATATTACATTGTTTCAGCCCATCAACGTGTGGCCTGCTTGAGAAAGGCCACACGTTGATGGGATGAAACGTTGCACTATGGTGTTTTTTGTACTCACTATGCAATAAACAGTATTCCTGCTGTTATCAAGATGCTGTCGTCCAATATTTGCATTCTCTATGGAACTAAATGGTGGTGAGTAGAAGGCTTACACACCTTTGATACGGACTTTGCATCATTTGGGACCAGGATTGGCCCTTGTGGATTTTTGGTGCTGTTCCCAGTTTTTGTCGTTCTTGGAACTGCACACACTTGGTCATTCCCAGACACTTACCTTTATACAGATGTACTGCTTGAGTAGCAGGTTCTCCACTTTTATGTGTATGAACCCATTTTTATGGATCATGATCAGTGTGGGATCTTTTTTGATCTCTTGGTAGCTTTTTTCTATGTAATCTTTTGTTTTTTTTTTTTGTCTGTACTGAAACCGTCTAAGTGCTGCAGAATATATTAGCGCTATATAAATAAAGATTATTATTCTCAGCAGCTGCAGCAGTGACGTTGCAATTGCCAGAACCAAAAAAGTACTCAGAAGACTGAAGGAGGCAGTGACAGTGCTGGAGCGAAGATGAGGGGAGAGGTGACCATCTGATTTTTTGTTTTTATTTTTTAACTGCAGCACCAGCATACAAAGAAAAATAACACAAATAGACAAGGCCTTTAAAGCTCCTCCAGTCTAGCATTAGCATGGCTTCACAGCTGCCAGAACAAATTGTAGACTTGGAGGGGAAGGTAGGAGGTTTGGAAGTTTATTTTCTTCCTGCAACCTATATAACACTCAGTGATTTTGGGAATTAGAGGCACCAACAGTTCAGCAGCCTCTATTGGACCTAGCACAGCATAACTGCTGTGTCTTAGCAGCTCTGCCAGTGATTAATGTCACTATAACTGGCGTCCCTGTGGAATGGAAATAAGATAGGAAACACTGCTACATGGACAATATTCCCAATAAACGCATGGTTATTTATGACCGAATCACACACTGGTTAATAGCAAACATTAAGTTTAATTGCTAGTTAGACTGGTGCAAATTACATAGCAGATACTTTTTCATCTTAAAGCTTAATCTGTGACCGCCTTAAAGAATTAAAATTATAATATAATTTTAAAGGATTTTACTGGTATCTATATAAGTATGGTAATTTAACATGACTACTTAGATAATCTGTCTTGTTTAATAAAGTTTAATTAATAAGACAAGAGTTGGATTGAGCATTTATGCTTTTGAAACGTGTGACCCCACTTGTCAAAAACACTCAGCCTCCTTTCTCACAGTCACGTTCTTTGGGATTTTTCTTCTTTAAAGAACCTATTTCTGGCTTGTAATCACAGAACAAATCCAATGTACTTGTTCCTTTCTGTAATGTCTTATCTCACGTTTCATAATGGAAGATTAGTGACTCTCTTCCTTACAACATAAATGGCCATTTAGTGACAATTTGTGCCATCTAAGTTGTACTAATCAGTGGGTCTTTTTCCATTCACAGAAGATACAGATTGTACTATTAAAAAAATTATACGCTTCTTTCATAATAGCTGAACATCCTTATTGCGAGAAACCACCTTTTCCATTTTTGTATTTCGTGATAGTCTGGAGTAAGACTTCATACTCTGTCTAAGCCCATTTAATAGGCTTCCATAAAGAGCATGTTTACCAGATGTTTCCAAGATAGAACCATGAATCACTGGTTGCAAGTGTATAAAAGTCTATTGTCATGTTTCAGAGAGTTTTATTTTTAAGATGATTAGAATAAAAACATAAGCAGTCTCTGAAACCTCTTTGGAGGAAATGGATCCATGGGACTGCAGATGGCAGTACTCTGTTCAGTCGTGGTTAGGGTACGGCCACACCGCATAGGTAAAATACTGGTCGGATTTAGAATCCGAACAGTATTTTATCCTCTTTTGAGCAGTTTTGTGGCCCGTTTTTGGCTGGGATTTTTGGATTTGACCATGCCTATAAACATTGGAGCAGTACATATTATACCATAAATCCAGTGTTTTTTTTTTTTTTTTGAAAAACAGCAGATTTGAGATCCGACCAGCAGAAAATTTGAGATGTGTAGATTACAGCCTGGATTTTTCCATTGACGTTTATGGATATGGTTTGCGTCGGTTTTCAGACAGTTTCAAAATACGAAAACTGACTGAAAATCTGATGATAAAACCATGCCCTTGAGGGCGTTAAGGGCAAGAGAGTCCAGACAAACACGAGACTTGTAGACTAGGTACCAGCAGACTCGGGACGGGATGCAGAGACCAGGAACAACTGAGGCACAGCAGCAGGACACTGAATCAATCAAGACATGGCAGACTTGAACCAGTAGACAGGCAAAGGTCAGAAACAGGCAGAAAACAAAGGACTAGGAGCACCGAAATGCAGGAACTCAGGACCATGGAATCAGAAGCACAGAGGGCATGAGACCTAGTGAAATGAACCCTCACTTGCCCATCAGAAATTCAGACCCAGACTGGAGCTAGAGGCAGGGCATTATAGCTTCAGCTGATAAGGCATAAGCTATAGCTGGGAGTGTGCTCAGAGGCAGGTGTTAACTGTCGCCTTGCTTGATGGCAGGTAGAGCAAAGTCCAGATTCCAATCACCAGGATCAATAGGAAAGTTGCTGTCAGACAGGACGCATGAGGATTTGCAGATCGTGATATAGATGTATTGTTTGACAGTATAGCAGATTTTTTTTCATTGCATACATAACCTTTTTATACAGAGGAGCATCTATGCCTTCTTTCACTTGGGGCAAAGATCCAATTTGCTGCCTGTGCTCTGTAGCTAAATTCTCTGTCCAAATGTTTGTCCCCCATAGCACATGCCTGTGTACTATGAGGTTTACCATAGAGTATTATGGCAATTCTGTAAGTTTAAGCAATCCGTATATATAGTGTAAAACAGACTGAATTGAAATTCCCTAATTGTTTGTTTCAGGAACCTAAAAATGGTGTTAGATTGCATGGTGCCAATATACCAGTATACTAAGCCCACATCCATTATACATGTAAATTTTATGTGTATTCCACTTTTATGTGTTTTAACCCATATTTATAGAACATGGTCAGACCACTGTGTAAACTATGCATTTCTCACCCCTACACCCACATAGATTGTTAACTCTTTCAAGCTTACAATCATGGTGTGTTCACCTGTAGTAAGCATGAAGTTGTTTAATTTAGTTAGTACATATTGGATTATCAAGCATATTAGGATGGCTCTAACTGAGCTTAAACCTCACGAACAGTCAATTTTGAGGATAGTTCAGTGATTCAGTGGACACTCAACACATAATATTGATTGTTTCCATAACAACCACAGTATGCTGAAACCATAACTCTATGGAAATCTGGTTATTGGTTCTGAACTTCTTGAGATGTCAACCTAATATAAGAAAACCTGAAGAATGCTGAAAAACCGCTGTCAAGTTCTGTTGGGAAAGGTGGAAAAAATAAAGCAGCACGTTGCGCTATTTTTTCCATCAAAATGACGGACATCGAGACAGAAACCCAACGGACTCTGCACCGTTAATGTCCGTTGTGAAATGGGTCTACTTGCACCTCCAACGCAGAGGTGCACCAAGCTTTAGTTACAATAAAAAAAGGTTCCAGGACAACCACTGTTAGTTAAAACTCTTGTAACTATAGAAGACTAGAAATAGGCTCTGAAGCCCCCAAAATGTCAACCCAACATAATGCAAAATGAAGATTGCAGATAACTAATGGAAATTTTGAAAATCCTTACCTATAAAAGTCGTAAAAAGCTGCTGGAGAATGTAAATCACTTTGTATTTTAGGTATATGAGTTTTTTGGGGTTATGTACTGTATACACAATGTACTAGAGAAAAAAACACAGGGCCACCGTCACCTGGTGCCCAAAGGAGTCACTCATCCTGGCATATGTAAAGAGAAATATAGAACATCCGCTGCTACTAAACTGCCAGTCAGTGCATACACTTCACTAATACAGATGTGTTACTAGGAAATTGTTCATGATAACGAGTTGAATCTTCCAGTCAACCACACGTGTTACAGATTGACAGCATCTGTGAGATTGTGGTTTTAAGGTACAATGTTACAGGGAAGATCATTGCATATTGCTAATATTTGTGCCTAAGGCGATTGTAAATTGATAGATCAGCCATTCTTACTTAATATTGATAACAGTTCGCCCTTATCAAATAAAAATGTCTTTTAAAACTGCAGTTTGGCAATAATCACTTACCTGTTACATAGTTCTTCAAGTCCATTTCTGTACTCAGAGGATTATTGTTCTTAAACATGTACAAATTAAAAGGAGCAGGGTCTCTTCCAATTTTCTTCCACATTGTGTAATCTGGAGATATCCAACGTCCAGCCAACACATCAAAATCTCTCTGGGCAAAATGCACAAGTTTTGTTAAAGGATCATATAGTCCTCCATGAAACCCAATGACAAGCTGAAAGTTTGGATTGGAATCAAAATAGATTTCACCAAAGGGCGTATATTGTAGCTGTTTAATCATTACCCCATTGATGCTAAAAGCTGCTAATGGTGTGCCTGTGTTATCAGAGGCAATGTAGTATTCTTCTCCGCTGCTGCTCTCCATTGCAAAAAGGTGGCCTTGCAAATCATAGTACAAAGAAATAATTTCTGAGTTGGAGTGATTATAAACATGGGTAACCCGTGTTGGGTTGTGGAGATCAGCATAAAAGAACTGAAGATGGAGACCTAAGTTTGTTTTGCATGATGCTCTACGGCCCAGTCCATCATAGCGATATTGTACATTCCATCCAAGTACCTTGTTGTATGCTCTGGTGAGAAGACCTTTTGAGTTGTAATCAAAAATATCTGCACCTCTTTGGCTCAAAAATCCATCATCATCTATTTTATATTGTACATCCCCAAGACGTGTAATTCTATCTCTGAGATCATATCTCAATGGGAGAAGACGTACACCATTTCCAGGGGTCAACAGATACAGGTTACCATTTAAGTCATAGTTGTAGCGCCATGTTTGCCTGTCATTAACAGCAACAGTCAGCAGCTGACCATCTCCATCATACTCATATGTGTACTTTGTTGTGTTAGCATAGGGACCAAGCTTTAATTCTCTCTTTATAACTCGTCCCATACTGTCATACTGCACAGTCATCCAGTACATGAGTGACCTAAATATTTCATACTGCACTTCTTTGATGCGGCCATGAGTGTCAAAATGTTTTGTCAGTGTCATCACAGCAGTAGTAATGATTTGATTGACATCATAGTAAATTACTCCAAATTTACCAAAATGTTCAATTTTTCCAGAAATGTCATCATAACGGTACAATTCAACAGGAAGTGGGGTTTCACTTATGATTGGCTTAATGCTTGCAACACGAAAACTGTTGTCATGGTATGTGTAGTCAAACCTTGCATTCACCATGCCTTCTTCAGAAAACCTGTATATTTGTTTGTCCACTAAGGGTCCAATTTTTCGATAACGTATTGTACATGAAAAACCACCACTTTGAAGGTTGACCATTTTTAAAACTCCTGTTGTTTCATCATAACCAAAAGTGACTGCAGTACTGTCATAAATGATCTCGGATAACTTGGAAAGTTTCCCATACTTATAGAAGACTTGTCGGCCAGTACCAAGATAGGAAGTCTTAAGAATCCGGCCATCTTCACTGTAGTCAAAAATAATTGATGCATTGCTTTCTGGAGGATTGTATATGTTCCTGATGTAGCCAATAGATGTATGAGTTGACATACTATGACGTGCAACACTTGGCATAGTTACAGAGTAAAGGCGGTCTGAAGAGTCATATTCAAAGATGTACTGCCGCTGACTTTGAAGAAGAAGCACCATAGACTGCAAACAAAATAAAATATATTACATTATTTAACAGTAAACACTAAAGTCCTTAAATATGTGTGTATATAAATGAAATCAGTAATCAAACAGCAAAAAATGTT
>JAODAL010036222.1:0-41965 GCA_025379985.1 Phyllomedusa bahiana
ACCCCTACAATGATATACGGACAATACTTAAATAATACAAAAATCTATAAAGACACCACTAACAATAAGGATAATCTAAAGATGCACTCTTGAAAGTATAGAAAATGTGCCCGTGCACATTATGGACAAAGAAGCAATGCAACCAATCACCAAAGTACATCAATTCCATAGGCAACAGGACGAGTCATGGAAATAAACACATTCCGATGCATTTCCCCCCAAAATACCATGGGTTCATCAGGGAACATAACATGCAAACATGTCTATAAATGACAAAAACATGTATACATAGGGGGGCTTACGTCCCTCAGCAAAAAGGTGGTGAAGATAGAGACAGGTCAGAATACAAAAAAATGGATCCTGCATAGAAGATAATGAGCCTGCAAGATGATAAGGTATGAAAACGCATCGGAATGTGTTTATTTCCGTGACTCGTCTTGTTGCTTATGGAATTTATGTATTTTAGTGACTGGTTGTATTGCCTCTCTTTGTCCATAATATGCACTGCTATCTTTTTTGTACTTTAAAGAGTGCATCTTTAGATTATCTGCATTATTAGTGTTGTCTTTATAGATTTTTGTATTATTTAGGTATTGTCCATATATCTTACCAGTACATTGTAGGGGTTTCTTAGGTTAGGTTCATATTGGGGCCGCCCTTGTTCGGGCGGTAGCCCCGTTTACTTTGCTAGGTTTACTTTGTAGGATGTACTAGGGACATATTAGTTCCCTGTTTTTTATATGTAGTAATAAAAGTTATATTTTATAATTATCTTTTTGCCTGAAGGTATCTGTTAGTTCTCTGTAGTTTTGTCAGACTCTAATCTCTACAACATGGGCAAGACCAAAGAGCTTTCTAAGGATGTCGGGGACAAGATCATAGACCTGCACAAAGTTGGAATGGGCTGCAAAACCATAAGTAAGATGCTGGGTGAGAATGAGACAACTGTTGATACAATAGTAAGAAAATGGAAGAAATACAAAATGAATGTCAATCGACATCTGGGGCACCATGCAAAATCTCACATCGTGGGGTATCCTTGATCATGAGGAAGGTGAGAGATCAGCCTAATAATCACCGAAGAAAACTAAGTAAAAGGGCCTTAATACTAAAATTTAACCTTTAATATTAACTATTGTAAAATACATGCAATGGCCATTAGTTAACTACACACAAAAAAGTAACAATACCACTTCTAGCTAATTACACTATCCCAAAAGCAATAGGGTATACACCATACATCAACATTGGTGTATTAACTTAGTACCACAACAATAATTAGCGACTAGCAGCAATAGGGACTAACAGATAGCAGCCTTAGATAAATAATTCTAACAATCGCCCTAAAAAAATGCCTACCTATACGGACAGAGTAATCAGCCCGAAAGGGACGGCCCCATCCACCGAAGACTAGTCCTATGTAACCCTACTATCTAAAGAGATATAATGGGAAGTGAAAATAGAAAATACATACCCAAAAAAAGAAAATATCACATATTATATTGTAGGGTATATACTTAGCTGTTCAAAACAGGTCCTTAAATAAACAAACGACTATACTCCATGTCTCTCGAGGCGTTTCCCCCCTTGGATGTGCAGGGGATCCTTAATCATGGCACCAAAGAGCAAAGAGATATATCCATATGGGGGACCCTAAATAGAGTCACTCCCCGTCATAATAGACCCAGGTGAATATAGCAAGAGAGAGATCAGCCTAAAATTACATGAGGGAGATTTTTAATGATCTCAAGGCAGTTGGGACCACAGTCACCAAGAAAACCTTTGGTAACACATTACGCCGTAATGGTTTAAAATCCTGCATTGCCGGCAAGGTCCCCCTGCTCAAGAAGGCACATGTGCAGCCCCGTCTGATATTTGCCAATGAACACCTGGATGATTCTGTGCGTGACTGGGGGTAGGTGAAGAGAAGGTGAAGAGAAATGGGTGCCCATACCCAAAAAAACACCCTCCCCCCTGTCAAGATTGGGAAAGGGAAAACCTAAAGTCTTTGGGGGTTTTCTTGTTAAAAGCACAGGGTACTTTACTTTCATAATGGGAGAATGAATTGGGGCCATGTATTTAAAAACTTTAAATGGAACCCTTCCCCCCCAGGACATTAAAAAAGGGTTGGTTAGGGCAACCCGCAAAACAAAACCCAAAAACAAACAGTCAAGGGAACAAAGGAGTTGGGTCAAAAAAAAGATCCCGACCTTGATCCCCTAGAAAACTTAAGGAGGGGGTTGAAGTTCCCAAATTGCCCAACGGGGGAGCCTCAAAAAATTTTTTGATTTTTGAGATGATCGCAAAGAGGGCGGACCAACAAATTTCCCCCTGAAAATTTTGCAAACCCCATCATCAACCTTCAAAAAACCGTCTGACCCGCTGTGCTTGCCAAAAAAGGGTTTTTTCCATCAAATTTAAGTTTTTTTTGCCAGATTAATTTAAAAACTTATTTCCACTGCAAAATCAAAAAAATTGGGGAAATGTATTAATTTAGGGCAAATTTATTTTTTTGGATTTTATTGTGGGTATTTTTTCTTTCAATTTAAAAATAAACCCACCCCTTAAAAATTATAGATGATCATTGTAACGAAATGCAGGTAGTGGGGTTTGCTTTGGAAACCCCCCAAGCGTTTGGGGTAAGCCGTTCCAGGGAAGGGAAAAAAGTAGAAAACCCCTTTTTTTACCAAAGCCCGCCGCAAAGCGGGATGGACTTGCTGGGCGGAGAACTACCGGTTTGTCCCAAATGGGTGACTTTCTTTCGGTGGCAGCCAAGGCAGTGCGGGTACAGAACGTTGGGGGTAGGGGGAGCCGGGGACAGGCGGAGGGGCAGGACATGCGGCAATGGTTCGTGGGCAGGAACAGGAAACGTAGAGGGTTTTTGGTAAAAGGAAGTTAAAAACAACGGGCACAAGAAGCTTTTTCCCAAAGGGGGTACGGCCCCCTAAGATCCCGGGAAAAATGACCCCCAAGGAAGAGGGTTAAATAGGGTCACCGCCAGCCTTAACCAATAATGGGCGTACTGGCCCTTTTAAATCCTCGAGGGGCCCCGGCCGCGGGGGCACCCCCGGGCCCGGGCCCGGGCCAGGGGGAAGGGAGGAAATCAGGTGGCCCGGAAGGTAAGGGGGAAAAACCGGGACCCCACGGGGGACAGCACGAGTGGGCCCGCCCCCCGGGGGGGGGGCTGCGGGAAACCCCCCTACAGTACCCCCCCCCCCCCCCAGGCCCCCCCCTTCTTCTGGTTCGGAGGAAGGTCAAACCCAGAGCGGTCCCAAAGTTCCCTCAGGTCCCAAAATCTCCCTCCGGAACCCAAAATCCTCCCAATCAACCAAGAATTGCCCTTTAACCCTAAAAAAACCCTTGGGCCCAAAATCTTTTTGACCCCCAAAAAAAAAATTGGGGGGCAAAAGGGTCAGGGGAGGGAAGGGGGAACTTTTCTTTTGGGGAAACGGTTTTAACAGACGGGGCCCCCCCCTTTTTTAGGGAAAACAAAGGAAAGAAAATTGGGTTCCCCCTGGGGGGGGAGGGATTTTAGCCCCTTTTAAGCCATGGAAAAAAATAAAGGCTTGGATTTTAAAAGGGGGCTAGGAAGCGCGGGCCAAGCTTGTAACTGGGGATTTTTAAACCTGAAAAAATTTTTTTTTTTGGCGGGAAAAAGAATTTGGGCTCCAGGGGGGAAAATTTTGGGGTGGTCTTCCCCTTTCCCGTCCCCCTTTGGAAACCTTCATAGGGCGGGGCCGAGCCCCTTTCAGGACGGCCGGAAATTGCTCCCAGGGTGCCCCAAAGGTTTTTGGACCAAGGGGGGCCCCGAGGGAACCTCGGAGGAGGAGGGCAGAGGGAAGGAGGGGCGGGGATGCTGACCATATACAAAAAAAAAGGGGGGATGCGCCTAGGACCCCGAAAACCCGTTTAATTGTATGAAAAAATTTGGGGGAGGGTAGGAGGGGCGGGCCCAAACATCCCGGTGAGAGAAAAAAAAGTGACGTAAATAACTGCCCAGAAAACTGGTTTATCCTCTTACCTGGGGCCCTTAGATTGGGATGGGAAAAAACGAAGAGAAGTCTTAAATTCACCCCCAATCGGGAGCCAAATGGCGCCAGAACTTGGACAAAGAACTGCACCCCACGATCAAAAACATGTGTGGGGCCCGGGTGCAATTTGGGGAAAATGGACTAAAAAAAGGGAGGGCCCGGTGGGGCGGAAAGTAAAACCCCGAAATGGGGGCGAAGTGCGACATCTTCGAAAACCATCCGTAATTTAACCCCGATCACGGTTTTGCCCCAAGGGGGATGGAAAAGGCGGTGAAAGAAATCCAAACGCCCATGGGGGGCCATGAATAATGGGGAGGCAGGGGTCCCCAGTAACCCCGGGGGGGGACCGTGGGGGGCACCTTTTTTCCGGGCACAAGTAAACAGGCTTTAAAAAAGTCTTAAATCTTTAGACCCGTCCTGGCCCCCAGGGGAAAGAGAGATCAACGGGAAACGATCTAAGGGGCCCCCCCTGTCCTGCCAAAAAGGGGGCAGGTCCCCCAAATTCCCGGGTTTTCCCTTTCGCCCGCGAAGGCCCCAACGTAGGGCTTTCCAGGAAATATCCCGCCGAAGGAGGACAGGTGCGCTTTGGGGTCAGGGGTTTTCCCGGGGGAAAGAAGTGTTGGGAGCGGCCCCTTCTCCTTTTTCCGGGGGGGGGGACGTTTTTTATTTTTGGGAAAAAGGAGCATAGGGCCCCCATGTTTTTTTTGCTGGGGAAAAGGGTGGAAGTCCCAAAATTTGGGAAAAAAAAAAAAAACCCCCCGTGCTTGCCCAGGAATTGAGGGCTGGGCCGAAATTAGGGGACTTTAATTTTTTGTGAAATTTTAAAACCCAAAAGGTGACGAGCTCCCCCCAAAATTTCCGCCCAAATTTCCAAAGGGCCCCTCTTGAAAGCGAGCAATTCTCGGGCCCCCAAAAAAAGTTTTCCCCTCTGAAACCCCAGAAGGTCCTTTGGGAAGAAGCCCCGGTACGGTTTCCCCCCCTTGGGGCCCTTTTGATTTTGAAAGCTCCCCCCCCCAAAACCCAAGAGGGATCCCCCTCCCGGAGAAAGGTTTCCAAAGGGTAGGGCTGACAGAAAAAAGGTGGGAAGCCCAAAAGGGCCCCATTCAAACTCCGAGAAGGCTTTTTCGGCCGCCCGGGGCCACATTTGGGAAAAAGGCCCCTTTTTTGGTTAAAAGCCAAAAATTGGAGCCCCCCGTGTAGAAAAAGTGGGATATAAACTGTCGATAAAAATTGGGGAAAAGCCCAAAAAAAACGTTTTTATGGCCCCGAAGTCCAACAGGGCGTGGCCAATTTTCAAAAAATAGCAGACAGCTTAGTGGGATCCAAATTTGCAGGCCCGGTCGGAACAAAGTAAAGGGGGGAAAGGGGAATGGGTTTGGGGGAACAAGCCTTCCCCTTTAAATTGGGGTACAGGCGGTTTGGGGCGAAGGGGTTGCGGGGCCAAAGGGCCCCTGTGAAAGATGGGTTCCCGGGGGTCAGGGGAGGAAAAAACCCGAAAGTTCCCTTAAAATTTCAAGGGGACACACTGGGGAAGCCCGGGCCCCAAAATGTTTTTCGAAAATCCTGAAAGCCGGGGGGCATTTGACAGAACCGAAAAGGCATCAAAACCCGGGGAATTCAAAATGGCGCGTTGGGGTATTTTAAAACCCTCCTTTCCCCCTCAAAAATTCCCCCCGGTCCCTGATGAGATTGTATGCCCGCGCAGGCCCCGTTTTGGGGAAGACCTTTGGTCCCTTTTAAAACGGCAAAGAGTTCCCTAATTTTTGTGGGAACGGGGGGGAAGGTTTTTTTACGGGGGAAAATTTGGTTTTTAAAGGGCCCCCGGAAGTCCCCATGCCGGACGGAAAAGAAACCCTCCTTTTTTCTGTACCCAAGAAAAAAAAAACCCCGGGTGCCGGGCCCGGGGAAAATGCTTGCGTTATAAAGCCCTTTTTTCAGGTTTCACCCGGGTAAGTCCCCCTGGTAGGTCTTTTTGGTTTTGGACAACGGGGAAAATCTACCCCGAGGAGTTTGGGGTCCCAGGAAAAAAGGTCAAAGGGAAGTCATAGGGGCCCGGTTTTAGGAGGAAAAAGGGAAATTTTGGGCCCCGTTTTTTTCCAAAAGACGTCCAAGAGTCCGGTAATTTAGGGGACAAATTGTTCCCGGGCAGATGTTTCCCCGGTTTTTTTCCGCATTGGGGGGTTACTGGTTTGGAAAAATGAAAGCGGCAAATGGGGGCTTTGGGAAAAAAACCGGGGGCCCAAGGCGGGCAAACGGCCCTGGTTTCGGGCGGAATTTTAGTTCCGGTTTTTTATTTTTCCCCTTTTTCCCTCCCGGGGAACCCAACAAACGGGTCCGAAAATGGTAGGGGTGGAAGTTTTTGTTAGGGGGAGGAAGGGATCTCCTAGCCCGCTTTGGGCGTCCTTAACCTGCCGGAAAAGGCCCTTTTTAAAAAATGCCACATAGGGGGGGCGTGTTTTCCCGGTCTCTCCGACGCCCGGGGGCCGGGAAACGAATTCGTTGTCGCCCCACAGAGGAGTCACCCGGCGGAAAAGGTTTATTGAGAGGTCTCTGCCGGGGGAAAGCCGGTCCCCTCCCTTCAAAAAACACTGCGGAAAAACTTTAGAGGAAAAGTTTGTAAATCCGTTCGTTAAACCCATCGCCCCGGGCCCCGGGGAGGGGTGGCCCCAAACAGAGCCTTTCCCCCCACCCGCAACTGACCCCGGAAAAGGCCCCCCTTTTGGGAAAGTTCAAATGGGAAATTGACCCCGGCCTCAACCAAACCTTTCATCGAGCATGGGTAATTAAAATCCCCTGCAAAAGTTTGGGTTTCCCCCTCAAAAAATTGTAAGGGGATTGGGAAGCGTAAAGGGGGAAAATCCCGGGTTTTGGGGGGAGGGTCGCCACGGAGGAAAGGAAATCGGGGCCCGGGTTTGGTTTTAACCAGGAGGCTGCTCAATATGGGTGGGGGGAAACTGGTTCAGTTTTGGGGTTTGTTGCGCTAGTTTTAAAGAGACGTGAGCCAAAAATCCCCCGTTGAAAAAATCCCCCGGTTTTACTGGGCAAAGGGACCTTGGGGGGGGATCCAATGGCCGGATTTTACTGTAACGAATTTCCCCGGTAGTGGATCCCGCCCCGGGGGGGGCCCCCCCGCAAGGATGGGTAAGCCGTACCAGGGAAATGACCCAAGTAGAACCCCCGTTTTCACCAAGCCCCCCGCCAAAAGCGGGGTGGACTTTGGGTGCGGGCGGGGGAACTACCTGGGCGTTCCCCAAATGGCGTGGACCTTTTCTTGCGGGGGGGAAACCCAAAGGGGTGCGTTTGGGACCAAAAAATTTGAGGCGTAGGCGGAGTCGGGGAAAAGGCAGGGGGGTCAGGAACAGGCAATGGTTCCCCGGTCAGGAAACAGGAGCGTTAGAGGTTTTACAAAAACGGGGAAATTTAGACAAAAAGGGAAAAAGAACTTTCCCAAAAGGGGGTTTTGGGGGGGACTAAGATCCGGCAAAAGGGGGACCCGGAAAAGGGAAAGGGTTAAATAGGGTTTACCCCAAACCCCCTTAACCAAAAATGGGGGTTTCTGGGCCCCCAAATTCCCCCGAGAGCCCGGGGCGCGGGGGGCCCCCTAAGGCGGGGGCCCCGGATCGTTTCCCCCGCCGGGACCCAGGAGGATGGGGGGACTCGGGGCGCCGGAAGGTAAGGGGGGAAACCGGGACCCGACGGGTGACACACGAGTTTCGCCCGCACCCGGGCGAGGGGCTGCGGGACCACCCTGACAAAACATGTCATTGTCATTGGGGGAAACTTTTCACAATAGCAAAAGGGGGTTTAAATAATTATTTACCCTTTAGTATATTAAAAAAAATAAAAAAAAACCCCTTTATAAAGTTTAATTTTATATTGGTTTAAAAATAAGTTTAAAATTTTTTAAACTAATAACACTAAATCATAGTTATTTATCTGAAAATTGTGTTTATTTCTTACAGGGGGAAAATGGTCAGAAGTTTTTTACTGTGCAAAAGGGCCCAGCAAAGGAAATTATTTCAGTTTCGTTTTCAGGATCTCAGAGGTCAGTCCTCCATGGATCAGATTGTTACAGCATATCTTATTGATCTGCCACCATATTATTAGATATAAATAGATATTTAAGAAATATTGTGACTCCAGGGAAAATTATTTACATTTTTTGAATATCTGCACTGCAGTGCCTTCAGATGCATTGCTGTCAAACCAATCCAGCTCTGCAATGTGTTTCCATTACATTGATGTTCACATCTACCTGTGTACATTGAGATAGAGTATTTATCAGTGCAGTGAAGAACAACATATGTATGTATCACAACATTTATGCATCACACAAAAGTTTTGAAAATGTAGCTGCAGCATGGAAAGAGTTAATTCAGCCGTATTTGCAGGTAGGACATTTCATTTCCTCTGCAATGTAGTCTGGTGTCTTGGGTCCTGAAGCAGCACTGTCACTATGTCGCCTGTACAGAGGCTCCTTGTTTGTGTACTTATTCCAGCAGGTAACTATTTGAAAGAAAGTTAAATTAGTTTTAAAATAGTAACCAGTCATTAAGAAGTGCTCTGTTTGCCTGCTATGCAGTGATCAATAGGGAATACATCCCCCAAACTTCTTTAAAGGGTATTTATCTTCATTGTCTTATTGCATACTAACTAGTTCTGCTATCAAAGTCTAATTGGTGAGTTTCCAACCTTTCAGACCCGCAATGATCCAAAACAGGGGGCACTAAGTCACTGTTCTCGATGTAGAAGTGTCCAAATGATCTATTTGTATTAAAGATATAGAAACAAATAGGTACATGGACTAAGCAGCCCATTATCAGGATCATTGGGGTTACAGCCATTAAAATCTAAACGCTCCTACTTATAAATCCAATGGAGATCTGGAGCTGTTGCACTATTTTGTGTGCTCTACAGTTAAAAGGATTTTTCAAGTGATATTCCCAGTAAATACCAAACATTTTGATGGGGATCTAACCATTTGAATCCCATTAATCATGAAAGTAGGTGGCAAAAACTGAATAATACCTCCAGATATCCCTACTTTTGTGGCGGTCTAGTGGGGACATTGACGTGCGGCTCATATTAATAGCATGTTTTTCTTGTTAAACCAAGGCCATAACTGTCCCTATGGGTAAAGAGAGTGCTGTATGTGTGTGTATATGTGTGATTTGTAATATAAACTGACTCTTCAGGCATTATTTCTATAGGTTTTGGTTACAAACCCACCATCAAGCAAACACCATCATTAATGATGGCCAGAGTTGTCTCAGAAGCTCGTCTAGACTGTGACCAGGTGACAACAGATCACAACTTTAAGTACTGGTACCACCAAAGAAGCAACCAGGAATTGAAGCTTATCGCCTTATTGCAGAGGAATGAAAAACCCAATTATGAGGAAGATCGCAAAGATCTCTATGAGGTGGGATCAAAAAAAGGATACAAGCACAGCTACCTAAAAATCAAGTCAGTGACAACCGACGTCCAGGGGGTTTATTTCTGTGCTTCCAGTCTAGCACAGTGACACAGAAGAGCTGGCAGGCTTTGATGTAACTTCGCACTGTAATGAAAAACCTCAGATAGCTGCCTGGTGCTAAGATCTCAAGGACCAGGCAAAACAACAGCCAGATCAAAAATAATTGGCAGAGACTGCCAGCCAACTTGTATTCATATGGGGAGTGTGGGCTAAAATATATCTAGAGTATAGATCTTCAAGCTGTAGCTGTATTGCTTTGACGGCTATGACTTCCAAAGGTCCCAAATATAATCATATGGAGACCCATACAAAAGCATGGTTCGTCTGGAACCTCAAATTTTGGTTATTGAACTGTCCCGTGAAAACTATTACTTTAGTCTGTTGCTTCATATAAGATGTAACAATTTTTCCACTGGAACCATTTTTAAAAACTGCTCCTCTGTCTACAATAGAAATTTCAGTTACATATTTGTTATGATGCCCCCTGGTGTATCTTTTAACACCCACCTATTGCTTTCAGTGTGGGTGAGCAGAAGCTGCTTTTAGTGTCCTGATCTTATTGGTTGGTCTGCACAATAGGAGGAATTGCTTTGATGTCCACATACAGATGCAGGCTCGGACTGGGCCGCCGGGGGACCGGTGAATCCCCCGGTGGGCCCCCCCGAGCCACTGTGGGCCCCGGAGGCAGTGTCGCCACTCCCCGGGGTCCCTCCACGCATACCAGTACTGAACGCCCGGGACCTACGTCTCGAGCGCTCAGAGACCGGCCCGGGAGTTGGGGACTAATGTCCCCGACTCCCGGGGCTGCGCGGTGTCAGCAGAGCACAGCGCCTCTAGCGCTGCGCTCTGCCAACCGTTCTAGCAGGCTTAAGGCACTAAGCCTTAAGCCTGCCGGGCGCCGGCCCCTACTGCTGACGTAGGCACGCGGTCTCTATATGGCGGTGTTGTAGGTTATACTTGAGCTGGTGTCTGACCTCTGTGTGGTCTCTATATGGCAGTGTTGTAGGTTATACCTGAGCTGGTATCTTATCTCTATGTGGTCTCTATATGGAGGTGTTGCAGGTTATACCTGAGCTGGTGTCTGACCTCTATGTGGTCTGTATATGGAGATGTTGTAGGTTCTACCTGAGCTGGTGTCTGACCACTATGTGGCCTCTATATGGCAGTGTTGTAGGTTATACTTGAGCTGGTGTATGACCACTATGCGGTCTCTATATGGTGGTGTTGTAGGTTATACCTGAGCTGGTGTCTGACCTCTATGTGGTCTCTATATGGTGGTGTTGTAGGTTATACTTGAACTGGTGTCGGACCACTATGTGGTCTCTATATGACAGTGTTGTAGGTTATACCTGAGCTAGTGTCTTACCCCTATTTGATCTCTATATGGGGTGTTGTATGGTTTATACCTTAGCTGGTGTCTGACCACTATGTGGTCTCTATATGGCTGTGTTGTAGGTCATACCTGAGCTGGTGTCTGACCTCTGTGTGGTCTCTATATGGCAGTGTTGTAGGTTATAGCTGAGCTGGTGTCTGACCACTATGTGGTCTCTATATGGCGGTGTTGTAGATTATACCTGAGCTGGTGTTTGTCCTCTGTGTGGTCTCTGTATGTTGGTGTTGTAGGTTATACCTGAGCTGGTGCCTGACCTCTGTGTGGTCTCTATATGGCGGTGTAGGTTATACCTAAGCTGGTGTCAGACCACTATGTGGTCTCTATATGGCAGTGTTGTAGGTTATACCTGAGCTGGTGTCTGACCATTATGTGGTCTCTATATGGCGGTGTTGTAGGTTATACCTGAGCTGGTGTCTGACCTCTATGTGGTCTCTTATGGCGGTGTTGTAGGTTATACCTGAGCTTGGTGTCCCTACACCTCTGTGAGTGCGTCTCTATATGGCGGTTTGTAGGTTATACCTGAGCTGGTTTCTGACCACTATGTGGTCTCCATATGGTGATGTTGTAGGTTATATCGAGCTTATTATCTAGTGGCAGCGTACATGTGTCCCTGATTGTAAGAGTGAGGGAACACCTTACCCTGTGATAGGAGTTACACTTTTACTTTCTTGCTGGTGATTATTTTAGAAGGTGGCGAGGTGCGTGACCAAAGGAGACATGGAGGGGGATATTGTATGTGGGTGGAGGGGATATGGATGGAGCTACTTAGCCCTGTGTCTATGATATGTTAGACTGACAAATGTGTGACTACATTGTACTACACAATACAGTTCTGTTTTGCACACTGTATTATGTGGTAAAATGGGCGCATTTATGTCCGAGAGGCCGGTAATATTTTCATGTACAGTAGGGTGGGCCCCCCAAGATCAACTCCCCTGTGGACCCCAGATCCCCCAGTCCGACATTGTACAGATGTAGTAGCCACCTAATGAACTTTCATGGCTCACTGCGCAGTTAACGTAGCATGCCTTGCTATTTATGTAGCATTCATACTTAGGGTATGTTTACACGGCTTATTTAGATGCAGTTTTTGGAGCAGTTTTCCGACCGTTTCATCACCCAAAACAGCCTCAAAAACACCCCCAGTTCATTTTCATTGATTCCTATGTAAAGCAGCATTATAGTTCACACATGACAAGGTTTTTACGTGCATTGCCTTCTTTGGACACTGTTTTAAGCACTGAAAAAGAAGTGTCAGCGTTTTCAACACTGAAAATCCCTATAGAAATTAATGGAGAGCTTCAAAACTTCATCACGGTTTTAGACACGTTTTTGGCGCTGTTTTCGCATGTTTTCTGTATTGGCAAACTTCATCCAAAACGTGATCAAAACCTCTTCTGAAAAGGTGCCTTTAAGGTGCTTTTCACATGAGGTTTGACGCTGATTTGGACTTTCCTTGTTGCCTATAGAAACCAATCAGAGCTCCCCTTTCATTTCATACAGTGCTCTGAAAAAGTAACATGGGTGCTCTGATTCGTTTGTATGGGCAACAAAAAAAGTCTTACACCTAGATAGCTTTCATACATGTGGCACTTAGTATTAGAATGGCTGTGCTACATGTTTAGTGTAGTGCCCTGAGGGCTACATGATTCTTGGCACCCAGATGCCAATTTTATTGTGCACAATAGTAGTATAGAATGCACCTGAATCTATGAACCCGGTCTACAGAGAGTCATAAATCAGGTGCATTCTAGTGCAGAAACATCAATTCTGGCTCAGGTAAACCAGTTTTAAAGTGCTTTACCTGTTCCAGCAGTAATGCGTGTGGATTTGTTGAAAAACAGTCATAAATGTGTAGCTTCATATGTTTCTAGTGCACCCCACCTCCAGCACGCCCCCTTATCTCAGGCGCATTACAAAGTGTTGTGGACGCTCTGTAATGCGCCTGATATTGGAGTGCGCCTCATGAAAAATAGAACGAATGGCGCAGCCCCATTCATACATGTCGCCCTGAATGTTCATTTGGCAGCTGGTACATCGATACAAGAAGATCCATGCAGACTTACTAAGCTACTGAGCATGTGTGACCAGCAGTACTGACACATAAGGTGGACATTCTGATAAGGAATAAAAAGAGCAGCATGAAAGTATCTAACAGCAGTTTCTAAACACAGGGACATGGCATGAACCAAAGGTTTTAGTCTACAATTTAGAGATTATTCTTGGGGGATGGTAACATGGCAACCTTAGGGCATTTTCAGATATGGGCAGATTCTGAATGCGGTCAGTCATTTTGGGGTAGTAGACCAGTGGGTTATGCATTTATCTATTCAGGATTAGGGAGAAATAAGGTGAGTTGAAAAGAGAAAAAATATGCAAACTCACCACTCCTTGAAGTCAAGGTTGCACGGAAAAAACTCTAGAAGTACCAGCAACACATGATATACATAAGATCCAGGTTTCTTTATTGACGATAACACGTATCAAACCAACGTGAAAGCAAGTGTGGCAGGTAAAATGCTGACGCGTTTCAGGTCCTTACGGATCGTTAATGATAGCAATGAATGAAACGTGTTAGTATTTTACCTGCCACACTTTTCAATAAAGAAACCTGGATCTTATGTATACCAAGTGTTGATGGTACTTCTAGTGTTCTTCTACTGCATCCTTCCAGAGTTTTTTCCGTGCAACCCTGACTTCATGGAGTGGTGAGCAGACATATTTTTGCTTTTTTTTCAACTGACTTTATTTCTCCCTAATTCTGAATAGATAAATGCATAACCCACTGGTCTACTACTCCAAAACAAATGACCCCATCCAGAACCTGCCCCTATCTAAAAATGCCCTAACATTTCCATATTACCATTTCCCAATCATCAATTAAGTTAAGGAATGAGCAGATTCAAGAGATATTTTTCAGGTGGAGACGACAGGCAGAGGAAAGGGCTTTATTGTGTTTTATTGTTCTGTACTCCAAGGATCAATGTATCATTGTCATGTCCACCAAGTGTTAGTCTATCAATGTCTTACACTCCAAGTATCAGTGTTATTGTCCTGTACCCCTAGTGTTAGTGTGACATAGTTCTGTGGCCCAAGTGTCAGTGTGTCATTGTTCACAAGTTTAGTTTTCACATCTTATTCCATCGCAGTAGCACAATACAAAGTAAAAACGTTATGTGAGTAATGGGTTAATTCCACTGTTTTTGTGTGGAAGGTTTCAACTTCCGCCCCTCTGATACTGTTTGATGCTCTAGACTCTACAGCATCATTACCACCATGTCTCCTCTACAGCAGCCTTTACTTTATTTGCTCATCCAAATCTGTAAGTTATAATGGAATGAAGATTTAACCACAAAACAGGAGCTTTGGGGGACAGTAAATCAAATTTAAATTTTATATATTCTAAGGTCTGTGTCCATGGGAAAAGGAGGTGTGTTGGGGCTTTTTTGTTCCTAACAACCCAATAGTTCCTTAGGTTGTAAAAGAAAGGAATTAGAGCTGTCTTGGTGGATGCCTGTCTTCTCATGAGTCTCCTGATCTTCTTGAACCTGGTTTAAGCTTTAATATCCTAACTCATTTATGATCTAATATGTTTTCAGGTCTTGCTCAGGAGGCAACCATCAGTCAGACACCCTCAGCTATCATAGGTCGAGCTGGTAGTGAAGTTGTGATAGACTGTGAGCAGAAGACAACAGACCATAACTACATGTATTGGTATTACCAAAGAGTCAATGAAGGACTAAAGTATGTGGCCTTCAACAGGCTCGGACTGGGCCGCCGGGGGACCGGGGAATCCCCCGGTGGGCCCCGAGCCGCTCGGGGCCCCGGAGGCAGTGCCGTCGCTTCCCCGGGGCCCGTCCCGCGCAATCCGGTCATGAACGCCCGGGACCGCGTCCCGAGCGCTCAGAGACCGGCCCGGGAAGTTTTGGGGACTAAGTCCCCGGCTTCCCGGGGCTGCCCCGGTTGTCAAGCGGAGCGCAGCGCCACCTAGCGCTGCGCTCCGCTGATCTCCCCGGCAGGCTGAACGCATTAGGCCTTCAGCCTGCCGGGCGCGCCGGCCCCTACTGCTGATGTAGGCGGCGCGGTTTACGTCACCCTTTACCCCCGGGCCGCCTTATGCAGGGGCGGCATACGGAGCCGGCGGCAGCACGGAGCGCCCGGGACTGTCCAGGACGGGTAGCCGGGCGGGAGCAAGGTAAGTGGGTTGATTGTTTTTTTTTTTTTTTAAACTACCTACAAGGGGAGCTCTGGCTTTTCCTTTGGGGGGGACACTGGCTAAGGGGGGCCCAGGCTACAAGGGGAAAGGAAAACTGGCTAAGGGGGACCTGGCTACTATGGGGGGGGCAAATGGCTAAGGGGGGCCTGGTTTACAATTGGGTGGGGTTTACCCCCTTTGGCCAAGGGGGGGTTTTTTACTGGGCCCACTATGGGGGGTGGACAATGGTTAAAGGGGGGCCCCGGGTACAATGGGGGGGTACACTGGCAAAGGGGGGCCCTGGGTATATGGGGGGGACACTTGGTTAAAGGGGGGCTCCCCGGCTATATGGGGGGGGACAAGGCTAAGGGGGGCGTCTTTGGGTACTATGGGGGGGGCAATGGCTAAGGGGGGCTCCCGGTAATATGGGGGGGGCACTGGCCCAAAGGGGGGGTCTGGCTACTATGGGGGGGAACGGTAAGGGGGGGGGGCCCCCGGCTACTAGGGGGGACACCCGGCTTAAAAGGGGGGCTCGATAAATATGGGGGGGACAAGGCTAAGGGGGGGGGCCCTTTTACTATTTGGGGGGGCACTGGCTAAGGGGGGCCCCGGCTACTATGGGGGGACACTGGCTAAGGGGGCCCCACTGGGGGGGGTTGGGGGGGGCCCCTGGCAAAGGGGGGGGTCGGTTTCTATTGGGGGGGCAAAGGTAAAGGGGGGTCCTGGGGGTATAGGGGGGGGAAACTGGCTAAGGGGGGGTCTGGGGTACCCATGGGGGGACATCAAAACTAAGGGGGGCCCCTTTTGGGGGTAAAATATTTGGGGGGGGGCCCCTGGGGTAAGGGGGGCTTTGGGTTACTATGGGGGGGCCCCCGGCCCAAAGGGGGGGGTTGGTACTATGGGGGGGACCCCCTGGGGTAAGGGGGGGGCCCCGGCTACTATGGGGGGACCCCCTGGCTAAGGGGGGCCCTGGCTCTATGGGGGGACACTGGCTTAAGGGGGAATGGGGTACTAATGGGGGGGAACACGGCAAAGGGGGGGTCTGGCTACCCCAAAGGGGGGGCCTTTCTTAAAGGGGGGGGTACTAAAGGGGAATTTGGTAAGGGGGGCCCCCTTTGGGTATTGGGGGTGAATGGGGGGGGGGGTTTGGGGGGGACACTGGTAAGGAGGGGCTTTTGGCTACTATTGGGGGGGGGGACAATTGGGCCCAAGGGAAAGGCTCCTTTTGGGTACTATGGGGGGGGGATAATAAAACTTCTAAGGGGGGGGCTTGCCCAACTATTGGGGGGGGGGGGGACACTGGGGTAAGGGGGGGGGGCCCTGGCTACTAAAGGGGGGGTGGGGACTTTCTTGGTTAAGGGTTTGGCCCTGTCTTTTTTAGGGGGGGGAAAAACCAGGGCCCAAGGGGGGGCCCCTGGGTACCTTTTGGGGGGGGCCCCTTTTAATTAAGGGGGGCCCCCCGGGCCCAACTTGGGGGGGGACCGATTTAGGGGGGCTCTGGTACTATGGGGGGACTGGCTAAGGGGGGGGCCCCGGATGCAAAGGGGGGCCCTGGGGTACCTTGGGGGGGACCCTTTGGGGTAAGGGGGGGGGGGCCCGGGAAATATTGGGGGGGCCACTGGCCCAAAGGGGGGGCCTTGGGTACTAAAAAGGGGGGGAAAATGGCTAAGGGGGCCCGGCTGCTATGGGCGGGACAAATGGCTAAAAGGGGGGCCCCTGGGTACTTTTGGGGGGGGGGGGCACTGGTGGGTTGGGGGGCCTTTTGGCTAAAGGGGGACACCCGGTAAGGGGGGCTTGGGCTAATGGGGGACAAAAGGCTAAGGGGGGGCCCGGGCTTTCTGGGGGGGACGCTGGGCCCCTTAAGGGGGGGTCTGGCGGTTTTTAGGGGGGGACAAATGGCTTTAAAGGGGGGCCCCTGGCTACTAGGGGGCGGTTTGACTGGCTACTAGGGGGGGAGACTGGGGGTTACAAAAGGGGGTTGGCTTTTATTGGGGGGGGAAATTTGGGGGCTGGGGGGGTCGGGAACTACTGGGGGATACTTGAACTAAAACCGGGGGGGCCCCTTTGGGGTACAAGGGGGTGGGGGGGGTCCTTTTTGGGGGGCCACCCAAGGGGTTGGGGGCCCTGGGGGTACAACAGGTGTAAACTGGCTTACCTAACGGGGGCCCGCTTTGGGCCCCCTTTTCATTTGGGGAGGGAACCTTTGGGGGCCCTTTCGTATTCCTTCCAGGGGGAGCCCTGGGGGGGCTAATTCCCCTACATGGGGGGCCCGGCTCCTACCATGGGGCCCCTTCTTAAAAAATTTGGGGGCCCTGGACCCATCAAGGGGATTTTTCTGGCAAATCCCAAGGGGGCCCCTAACTTACCTCAAGGGGGGGCCCTTTTTTTTTCTACTTAAAAATTTTTAGGGGGACCCAAATTTTAATTAAGGGGGGGGGGGGGGGGGGGGGGGGGGGGTTTTTAAAAAGGGGGGGAAGGGGTTTGGGGGGGGGTTTTGCTTTTTTTTAAGGGGGTTGGGGTACAAGGGGGGTTGGGTACCCACAGGGGGCCCTAAATACAAGGGGGGGGTCTGGCTACCTACCGGGGGCCCTGACTACAAGGGGGGGCCCCCCCGGCTATCACCAAAAAAACCCAAGGGGGGGGGTCTGGGCTACCAAAAAGTAGCCTAAAAAAGGGGGGCCCCCGAAATTCCGCAAAACTACCTAAAGGAGGCCCCCAAATCCCCGTAGAAATACCTAAAGGAACCCCCAACTGTCTGTAATACAAACCCAAAGGAACCCCTAACTTTTCTGTATAGTACCTAAAAAGGGGAACCCCCCAACTGTCTGTAAAAGTAACCCTTAAAAGGAAACCCTAACGCTTGCAGCCTATTTAAAGGGGGGACCCTAAATACCACCCGCCTTTCCTTTAAAAGGGGGAAACCACCTACCTACACCTAAAATAAAGGGGACCCCCCCCCCCCATCCAAACCCCAAAATTTTTCCTACCAAATCCCAACTAACTGGGATCCACTCAAACCAAACTGGTTTGGTCCCAAACCAAATTGGCATAACTTGGGGCCTGATTTATTGGCCCACCATTTTGGGGGGTTTGGGTTTAACCTTTTTCCCAAAGCCGGTTGGGGGCTTTTAAGGGGGGGGGATTAAAAACCCTTCTTACCGGGGGGGGGGTTTGGGGAACCTACCTGGATAACCTTTTTCCCCGGGGCTTTTTATCCAATTCGGGGTCCTTTTAACCTACCATAAATTTTTTTGGTTTTGGTTTTTAAATTTGTGGGCCGGGTTTTTTCTAAAATTCCCCTTAGGGTTACTAGGCTTGTACCCCCTCCCCCCCAAAAAACCCCCCGGGTTTGTTTTGTACAAAAAGGTGGGGAATAGGTAAAAAAAAAATCCTTGGGGAAAAAAAATTTAGGATTCTAAAATATTTTTTTGTGGTAATTTCTGGGGAGGGAGATTTTGGGGGTGGGAAAAAGTCTCATGAAAGGTGCGGGAAAAGGATGAGAAAAAAGAAAGGGATAAAAAACGACTCCCCTGAAAAGAAAGAGAACGATTTAGGGCGCTCTGGGGGAGCCCTGACATCAAGGGTTTTTTTTTATATTGTAATTTTGAGGGGAACTTAGCAGGTGTCTTTACCTCATGTGGGGTTTTATATTGGGTTTGGTGTTTTTGGGTTTTTACCTGGCTGGTTTTCTGAACCTTTTTCCCCATTTGTGGGTTAAAGGGGGCTATATTTTTTTGGGGTTTGAAGGGGTTTTAAACCCGAGGGTGGTTTTTCTGACCTCATGTGGTCTCCATATGGGGGTGTTGTTTGATTAAAACCGAGCGGTTTTCTGCCCCTCTTGTGGGGTTTTATATAGCAGTGTTGTAGGGGTTTTTCCTGACCCGGTGTCGACCTCTAATTTTTGGGTCTCTATAAGGGCGGGGTTTTTGTTTGGTTTACCGAGCTTGACTGCCGCTAAAGGGGTTGGTCTCTAAAATTTTTATTGGCGCGGGTTAAAAGTGGAGCGCCCCTGTGTCCCTTTATTTAAGAAAAGTGGGGAAAAAAACCCCGAAACCCCTTTTGATAGGATCTACACTTTTTAACCCTTTTTTGCTGGGGTTTTTTTTTAATTTTGAAAATGGTGAGGGGCCCTGGGCCAAGGGGAAAAAAGGGGGCCGGGGAAAATTGTATGTGGGTTTTTGGGGGATATTGAATTCGGGGGTTTTGGGGGATTATTGGAATGTGGGTGGTGGGGGGAAAATTGTTGTGGGGGAGGGGGTTTAAATTTTATAAAGGGGGGTGGGGGTTTTGTTTTGTGGGGTGGTGGGGGAAAATAGGGGTGGAGCTACTTAGCCCTGGGTCTATGGGTATGTTGAATGACAAAAGTTAAACCCACCCCTTGTACTAACACAATCATTTTGTTTTGCACCAAATGTAATTTTGTGGAAAAAAGGGCGCCAAAAAATGTCTTAAGAGGCCGGGGGAATAATTTTTTGAAAATAGGGTGGGCCCCCCAGAAAATTTATTTCCCCTGTGGGCCCCAGACCCCCCAATTTCCACACCCGGCCCCTTTAAGCTTTTGAGAAAAAGACAACGTAAAGGAAAAATCAAATACAAAAAACTCTATGAGATGGGGAGAACCAAGGAAAAAAAAACCAGCCCCCTGGGAAAGTCAAGTCCTTTTTTGGGAAAACCGATGTGCAGGGGGGGGTTTTAAAATTTCTGTGCCCTTTTCAAGGCCCAAGCACAGTGATACAAATGAGCTTGAGGGCTTTGAAATAACCTCAACTTGTAAAAGGGGGCAGAACCCCTTTTTGAAAAGCTAAGTATTAAAAACCAAAAAACAATACACAAAAATTACCCAAATTTTTGGGCAGACCCTGGGGTGCCCAAATACAATACATTAAAAAAAAAGTGTTTAAAGGGGGGGGGGGAGGTTTTCTTTTTTTTTTTTAAATGTTCGGTGTCCCAACATATGAAAGCAATGCGAAAAGAAAAGGGTTTTTGGGTGTTCTGGGAAAGGAAATAATTTTTTAAACAATTTTTGAGAAACAACATAAAAATTTTGGCCCTTCCCAATTTTTTCCCTTAAAAACGATCCCAAACTGGACCCCCCAAAACTTTGGGGTTAATATATTCCCGCCCCTCCAAATGTCCAAATTTTACTGCACCTCAAAAATGTTTTAGGGAAAATTTTATTGAATGTTTAATCACAGTTTTGTGGGAACCCAATTTAAACAGGGGGTCTTAGGCTTCTTTTACCAAAAGGGGGCTTTGGACCACAGGTTTGGGGGAACCCCGACTTTAAGGGCCCCGGTTCCCCCCCCCGCACCAGAAAACCCCTTCCCCAACCTCGCCCCGCAAAACTCCCCGACTTTCCCCCGCTTCCCCCCCGGGTTTGTTGGCGTGGGAGCTGGGGCATGGGCGCGGGGGCGGGTGGGTGCCCTCCCCCTTCCGGGCCCGGCCGGAGGGTTTTGCCCCCATTCAAAATTAATGGCTGGGAGTGGGGGGGAAAAGCAAAGTGCCGCCCCCGCCGCCCGGGCCCCGCCCCGCCCCCAAAACCAAAAAGCCCGGGGCAAAAAACCCGTGGGGGAAACACTCGCGGCCCAAAAACCCCCTGTGGGCCCGTCCCTGTCAAAACCCCGGGGTTGGCAAAGGGCCCCGGCCCCGAAACCGCCCCCGGGCCAAAACCAGCGGGGTGGGGGAAAAAGTAATGGGCGGGGTTTCCCCCTAGGAAACCCTGTTACAAACTGGGTTCGAATTTGGAAAGAGGTTTTTTAACCGGGGGGAAACCCCAAAGAAAACCCGCGGCTTAAAAAAACCCCCGGCCCAAAAACCCTTTGTGTGAACATTGCCCTTAGGGCACCCCCTTTTCCCCTGAACGTTAGCTTGACGGCCCATTTCCCAAAATAGCTTTAAAGGGAAATGTAGGGAAATGCCCCCAGAATGTTGAACCCGTTTTTTTTCCCGTAGATCATACACACGGGGGCGTTAGTGCCCAAAACGAAAGATTTTGGCCCCAGGTAGATCACCTTTTTAAATTGGGTCTGCCTGTTCTAACTGTTCCGGGGCTTAGGGTTTTGGGGTCAAAAATTTTATAAATGTGGGCCTTTCCCCCCTATTTAATGGAGACCAAAACCCTTTAGAACCCCCCCCAAACTTTGGGGTGCACTAAAAAGTGTCTTTGGTGCCCTTCCCAAAAGGGGTTATCGCCCCCCCCCAAAGTTTTTAAGTGGGAAAAAGTTCATTATTTCTTTTTCTCAAAAAATTTTCTACCAAAAAAAAGGTTCAGCCCCGTTTCAATACATGGGCCCCCCCCTTACTGGGGTTTTCCTAGAGTCCTTTTCAGGATTTTTTTTAGAAATTTTTTCTTAGAAATCCTGTTTAAAATCCCCTACACAATGTTTTTCTTTTAAATTCAGAGTTTTTTTCCCCTTATATTTCCGGGTTTTCTGTAGGGGTTAAACCCTAAATCTTTTGAAATTCACCTTTAGGGTATTTTTTTGACCCAAGAAACCTTTTTTAGGACAGGGGCATTTTATTGTGAGGTCTTGGGTTGTAGAGGAAGGACCCAAAAGGTTTTATAAAGTCCCCTTATTGTGCTTTTCCTATTTTCAAAAGAAACCCAAAAAATTTAAAAATAACAAGGGGCCAAGGTCTCCCCCTGCCCCCCCACCAAACATTTTAAAAAATTAAATTTGCTCCTTTAAGAAAAGTTTAATTTCGGGGGTTCAAAATTTGGGGAGCCCCTAATGTTGCTTTTTTGGGTGGCTTTTGCTTTAGCCCCCCTCTTTTTAAACAAACCTGGAAAATTGTTTTCAAACAATTTCCCCTACCCCTCCCGAAGAGTCTAAATTGGCCCCAATTTTTTCATGGTTTTTATAATCATTTTAAATTTTTAGCCCTTTTTAAAATCAAGTTTTCCCCGCAAGGGCCCCCTACCGAAGGGATGTTCCCCGCTCTTTCACGGTTTTGATCTTGAGGGAATCAAATAACCACCAGCCCGGCCTCTCTTTTGTCCAGAGGATTGTTTAGAAAGGGGGCAAAACCTCTTTTAAAAACTGCAGGGGGAGCATTTTTGCTTTTTTAAATACCCGAACAGAAACCTTACCCGCAGTAACATCACAGTCTTCTTTTTCTATTCAAAAGGGGCTCCTATTTTCTGGTTTTTCCCCCCTTTTAAAATTTCCCGTTTGTTTAAGTTTTAAATTTTCCCCTCAATGTAAAAAATACAAAATTTTTAAACCCCATTAAATATTTATATTGGTTCCTAAACAGGGGGCCCTCCTTTTATTGCAAAACTACAACCCCCAGTATGCTCTGAACCCGTTTTCCAGGGCTTCCGAAAACTTTCCCTTTTTCCCAAACAAAAGGTTGAGAGCCGCAGGTTCCAAATTCCACTTTTTTTCACCATTAAGAATATTCCATGGCTCAAAGCTTTTTAAAACTTCTTTCAAGGTCTAACCCCGAATTTCCCATGTTACCCAGGATTTCCCCCCCTGGCTTTAGGGAAAGGTTGGGTTTTTTCCCTTGAAAAATTTTAATTAATGAACTGGGAAAAGCGAACTACAGGGCCAGACTTAAAATGTACTGGTTAAAATTTCCAAAACCCAAACCGGGGGGGGCCGGGGGAAGTTGGCCCCCTAAAGTGCTTTAAAAGGAGAAAATGCCCAGCAATGAAAATGGCTACAAGAATTTGGGTAACGAGATGGAAAAAGGACCCCAAAAAGGTTTCCCAAAAACAGCAATTTAAGAATTTTAAAGCGTCTGGGGGGCCAAGGGTCAGGGGATTTTTTCTATGCTTCCCCTTTATGCACAGTGACCCCAAAAAAATTTTTAAAGGGTTTGATGTAACCTCAGTGCCCAAAAATCAAAGAGAGGAAACACCCAAACCCCTTTTCAAAACGGGGAACCGCAAAGGGCCCCCTTTTCAAACACTTTGGGGGAGAATTTTTTGATTAACATTCTTAAAATTCTTCAACAGGGTAAAAATTAGAATAGCAAGTCTTTTCAAATTTGTCCCCCGGTCGGGGCCCCCCGCACCCCCCCGCCGCCGCCCACGTTTCTGGGTCCCTAAAACCCCTTACCCCGTTGCTTTAAAGCTATTTGGTTAAAGGCCCCCCTTGGCGACGGCAAACGAGGGGGCGGGGAAATTTTTTGTAGTGCGGCCCCGACCGGACGCCTTTCAGTTTGATGCTTTGGGGGAAGCAGAGGCTCCGCCCGAGTACTCTGTGGGGCCCCAGGGGGAGGAAGGCCCGGCTCACCGGGAGTGCACCCGCCGCGGGGCCGGCCCTGGCGTCATCACGTGCCCGGCGCGGCCTGGTGACCCTCAAAGGGAAGGAAAAAAAAAACCGGGGGGAAACAAACGAAAAGGGAAAGGGAGCCCCCAGGTCAGGAAGTGCTTTTCATTTTTTTCCCCTTTTTTAAATTTTCTCTAAAATTTATCATAATCTAAATTTTAAATTGCAGGGGGGTTGGGGGGGGGGGGCTTGGGGGGGGGGGGTTGGGGGAGGGGGGCTTTGTATTTAAAATTTTTTTTAAAAGGGGGGGTTTCTATTATTTTATATATCTGCAGGGGCCCCATATTTTATTTTATATATGTTTCAGGGGGCCTACTAAATAACTTTTTTATTTTGTGCAGGGGGCCCATTTTTGTACTTTTAATATTGCAGGGGGGGACTATGTCCCTTTTTTATAGTGCTGGGGGGCTTTTATGTACTTTTTAAAAATCTGAAGAAGGGTACTAAAGTTCTTTTATATAAAAGGGCAGGGGGCTTTTTATGGGACTTTTAAAATATCTGGGAGGGGGCTACTATGTACTTTTATATATGTGCAGGGGGGCTATTTAATTATATACGTGCAGGGAGGAGCTATAATCTATCTACTTATATACGTGCAGGGAGGAGCTATAATCTACCTATATATACACGTGCTGTGGGGCCTATAAGCTATCTATACCTGCGGGGGGACATTATAACCTACCCATGTGTGCTGGGGGACATAAACCTGCTATATACCTACTGGGGGATTCATAACCTGCCCATATACCTGCTGGGGGATCCATACCTGCCCATATACCTGCTGGGGGACCTAAACCTGCCCATATACCTGCTGGGGGACCCATAACCTGCCCATATACCTGCTGGGGGACCTATAACCTGCCTATATACCTGCTGGGGGATCTAAACCTGCCTATATACCTGCTGGGGGACATATAAAGTAAACCACCTACTAGAGGACATATAACTTACTGGGGGACCCTATTACCTTCACTGGGGGACACTTTAATTTACTGCGTTGTGAAGTCGCTAATAGTCGTTAAGCGGTTGTTAAGGCCTCAAGACAAGTCAGTTGATAAGAGTTAGCAATCGACTCCGCGGACTCCAGTCGGTTTTTAAGCCGGTTGTTAAGGCCTCAAGTCGATTGATAAGACCTTAGCAATCTACTCTGGGGACTACTTACAATTTGCCACATTTATCATGGTGTTTACAAAATTGGCTCAGGTTAGTACTGTCCAGTCTAACTTTACACCTAGCTTACTTTATGTCACTAACTGAGTATTTTTTTGGCACACAGTGTTACACACTAAGCCATGCCCCTTGTTCCATGAAGCCACACCTTTTACTGAGGCCACACCCCAGTTGTTGGAAGAGGTGCAGAAGTATCTAGAAACTGTCTAACACACATAATAAATAAGGTGTAAAGCATATAAGACATTTTTTTTTATCAATTGTGCCAGAATTCTGGTGGAACTGCTTTGATAAATGTGCCCAAATTTTGTCTCTGACACCACTAATAGTGTCATTGTTCTGAATCTCACATAAGAAAGAAAGAAATACAGGAAGAGAGAAATAAATAAAAAGAGAAAGAGAAAGAGAGAAAGAAAAAAAGAATAAGAATGAAAGAAGAAAAGAAAAAAGAAAGAAAAAGAAAAAAAGAGAGAACATGAAAGAAAAAAATGCAGCACTCAAGGCCAGAAGATTGAGTTCCAGCAGACCAGTCTTGACCAAGACTTCAAGTATTTTAAAAAAGGTGGCAAAACACCTCCAATAAACATGAAACATTGTGTTTTATTGACCCATGTTACTGCAAAGTTTCATCTCAGCATTAGAGCCTATCTGAAGCCTTCTCAAGCCATCCTCCTATGCCACTTTTTCAATCCAAATGTAAAAATCATAATAAAAATGAAAGAAACATGTCTTTTAGGTACAGGGGAACCTTTGGCTTATAGGTCTTATGCTTATGGAGCCGGCTTATAGGTCTTATGGAGAAAACAGAACTCATCATCTTTCCACCATCCAACTCTACCCCTGCCCCTGATCTCTCTATTACAGTCAACGGCTTTACATTTTCACCGGTCCCACAAGTCCGCTGTCTTGGGGTAATCCTAGACTCTGCTTTATGTTTCGAACCACACACCCAAACCCTCACCTCTGCCTGCCGCCTCCACCTGAAAAACATCTCTCGCATCCGCTCATTCCTCGGCTATGACTACTACAAAAATGCTGGTCCATGCCCTTGTCATCTCCGCCTAGACTACTGCAACATCCTTCTCAGTGGCCTCCCAGCTAGCACCCTCGCTCCCCTCCAATCCATCCTTAACTCTGCTGCCCATATTATCCACCTCTCTCCTCGCTACTCCTCTGCCTCTCCCCTCTGCCAATCCCTTCACTGGCTTCCCATTGCCCAGCGAATTCATTTCAAGCTACTAACCATGACCTACAAGGCTCTTCATGACCTCTCCCCTCCATACATCTCTGCCCTAATTTCCAAATATCTCCCCCACGCACTCTCTCGCTCCTCACAGGACCTTCTCACTCTGCTCTCCCTTATCAGCTCCTCACCACAACCGTCTCAAGACTTCTCCCGTGCTTCACCCACACTCTGGAACTCACTGCCCCAACACATCAGACTCTCCTCCACTTTCACCAGCTTCAAAAGCAACCTGAAAACCCATTTCTTCAGGCTTGCCTATAACCTTCACTAAACTTGTCACTACTTCCTCCACAGACATGTCTGCCCCTCACCTCCTGTCTTTCCCCCTCCTTGTAGATTGTAAGCCCTCGGTGGTAGGGTCATCTCTCCCTCTGTCGTGCCAATTGTCACTATCCCTTATCACTGTACTCGTTTGACTTATGTAATGTATGTAACCCCCTCGAATGTACAGCGCCCTGTAATCAATGGCGCATTAAAATAAATAATAATAATAATAATAATAATAATGCTAATTTTTAGATAGATAGATATAGGAATTATAGAAACAGCACAAGGGGCAGGTGCCACAGAACCCTCAACACCTTGTATACATAAAGGACATTCATCAACCAGATACCTCATCAATAGATACCTATTCCAAGTGGATTCAAGACCGGTGAGCGTTACCTACTTGCTATCTCCTTTTTTTTTTTTTTTTTTTACATTCATCAACCACCCTCCTTGCCGATGCTGGTTCTTAGAGTGGAGCAGAATAGGTTGTTAAATTCTAAACTAATTCAGGAATAAAAACAGATCTAGGCTACACATTATTTATTTCATATACTATTTGATACATGTTCTAAAACATGTTTGATCTAGAAGGAGGCCAACAAGAACATGTAACAGGAGGAGCATATCACTTCCTGTGCATGATATTTATCACTGTCTTGTAAGAGGCAGAGGCATTTCCTATAATGTCTTCCATACAGAGGTTCCTAATCTGCTGGTTTCTTCCAGTCTGTAAGTATGGGGCAGAAGAATCCAGTATTAAATTTGTACACCCTATAGCTGACTGTGGTGGTAAATATCTATTGAATGCTGTGATGTGTTGGTATTTTTAGTTCTTCATCTGGCCCAGTTATAAAAGCAGCATAAACAAGTATGGACAATGAATGTAATCATTTACAAGGATGTCTGAAAAATACTCAGTAGATCATATCTTTATCTATTGAGGCAAAACCTTTTAGTACCAAATATACATCAATTCTAAAAAACTATAATTGTCTACTGTCAGATGTTCCACTGAATTCTATGGAATGTTCCATCTATGGTCACCTAAATGTTCATGATGCTAAATATATCATTTATGTGATATCATACATATGAAATAACCATATCAATGATGATCCATAGAAATATTTAACACTGTGTTCCCTGATTCCTATGGCTGTAGAAATAAGATCAATTATAGTAGTCCATTTTTCATCTGCAGGTTTAACCCAAAAAGTCTCCATTAGTCAAACTCCGCATCTCCTTATTGGAAAGATTGGCTCTGAAGTGATAATGAACTGTAAACAGGAGTCAACAGACCATGACTATATGTACTGGTATTACCACCGCAGAGGGCAGGGGCTGAAGTTGGTCACCTATGTGTTTAGAGGAGATAAGCCCAATTATGAAGATAACTACAAGAATGGCTACGAGATGAACAGGACAAAAGGATACAAACACAGCACTTTAAGAATCAAGTCGTCTGGGGCCAAGGATCAGGGTGATTATTTCTATGCTTCCAATGATGCACAGTGACACAAAGATCTTAAGGGCTTTGATGTAACCTCAGTGCCCAATAATATTGAGTGAAACCATCCAGCTGTTCAGCAAGAATCTCAGTCACAATGTTGTATCTGACACCATTAATTGTGTCATTGTTCTGTGTCCCAAGAATACGTTTGTAAATATTCGGACTCCAGATAGACAGAAAAATAGACAGATATGGCTAAATTTAAGGACTGGATGAGGGTCCACTACCAACTCTACACCATAAGCATTCTTAACCAAATCACCCTTACTCTATATCACTTTTTTAATCCCCTTGTAAAAATAATAACCCAAATGGGGAATCTCTGGTAGGTATCTTTGGCTCCCTTCACCACCATTTATCATGTAGGTTTTTTGCTATTTTTTATGAGGCCAAACACTTTCTAGTTACATCCCTAGCAATCACTATAGTGCTTATGTATACATGCAAGACACATAAAGTCATACAATGTATTGACTGAGATAGATAGATAAATAGATATAAAGATAGAGATAGACAGATAGATAGACAGACAGACAGACAGACAGATAGATAGATAGATAGATAGATAGATAGATAGATAGATAGATAGATAGATAGATAGATAGATAGATAGAGGGCATGATTATAGGGAGATCATGAAGGGCAGCTTCCCCAGGACCTTCACAACCTTGTTGACATAAGGGGTCTTCATCTAACACTGTTCTTGCTAATGGTGGTTCCTAAATCAGATTAAGTTGTTAAAATAAACTTTATTGGGAATACAGATAGATCTAGATTACACATTATTTATTTGTGTAATCAGGATTTTCATAGTGCATTGTACCCTCCTGTTTTCTATACATGTTCTAAAAATGTTTGATCTAAAAGGAGGTTATCAAGAACACGTAACAGGCGGAGCATTTCACTTCCTGTGTATGATATTTATCACTGTCTCGTAAGAGACAGAGGCATCTACTATCATGTCTTCCATACAGATGTTCTTATTCTGCTGGTTTCTTCCACTTTGTAAGTATGAGGCAGAAGGATTCAGTACTGAATTTGTGCACCCTATAACTGGCCTTGGTGGCAAATATCTTCTATCCATCTATCACTGTAATGTTGGTATTTTAGTTCTTCACTTTTGGCCCAGTTACAAAAGGAGCCTTAACAAGAATGGACAAGGAGTATTTTTACATGGATGTCTAAAAAAAAACAAAAAACTCTGGGTCATATCTTTATCCATTGAGACAGACCAAAGTAGCTAAAGTATCTTTAAGTACCACAGATAAATCAATTATAATAAACAATAGCTGATTGCTGTCAAATGTTGTATCAAATTTCATTGAATCTTCCAACTTTGGTTAATTGAATGTTCATGATGCTAAATATATCATTTATAGGAAATTATATATATGAAATAACGTAACCATAATGATGGTAGACTTGAATATTTAACATTGTAATTTCTTGATTCCTATGGCTGCAGAAATAAGATTAATAACGATTGTTCCTTTTTTCTCTGTAGGTTTAGCACAAAAAAATTCCATCAGTCAAACCCCACATCTCCTTATTGGAAAGGTCAACACTGAAGTGCTAATGGACTGTAAACAGGAGACTACAGACCATGAGTGGATGTTCTGGTATTACCAGCAAAGGGGGCAGGGGCTGAAGCTGGTCACTTCTATGCTGAGAGGAGATAAGCCCAGCTATGAAGATGACTACAAGGTTAGGTTTGAGATGAACAGGACAAATAAAGACAAACACAGCACTTTAAGAATCAAGTCTCCTGAATCCAAGGATCAGGGAAGTTACTTCTGTGCTTCCAGTGATGCACGGTGACACAAAGAGCCTGAGGGCTTTGATGTAACCTCAGTGCCCAATAATAATGAACTTCAGTCGTTTACACAGATGTGATAAAAAGTTTCAGAAAGTCAAAGTATTAATATAAAAGACAAATCTAAAAAATAAAAAGTATAAAAACAAGGGCAGACCACCTTCTTACTTGACAGCTGACCATCTCCACAGTGGCCTACGAAGCTCAGAAATTAAGGGACAGGTGCCATCTACTACCCTATGAGAGAACTCTGAGGGGGGACACCTAATCTATTGGTGTCACAGCAGAGGAACACCTGCTAATCAGTTGACCAACATGACACCCTTTTATCAAAAAGAAAAAGTATTTTTTTTGTTTGCACTTAATATTCTTTTTAAATTATTTTTCAGAATGGAGTTAAGAATTTATCTCTAAATTAGATGCCTCACTCTCTCAGAAGTTGACATTTTTTGGCCTTCACCTTTCAGTTTCTTCAAGATCTTTCTTTACAGTCCCAGCAGGGAGACATAAGAGCTGGAATTCCTTTTACCATGTCTGTAATTCTGTTGCCCTCTTTGTCTACTCTGTTAATTGTAAAATATTCCAGTGGTTCAATGATCATGCTTATTACTGTGTTTGCCTCCTCTGATTCTGACAACATCATTGGAGATAGTGGTGATTAGAGATGAGCGAATCAATTCTAATGAACTGGAATTCATTTAGAGTTTCAGGAAAAATTCGATTTTGAACGAAGCCAAAGTTCATGGCGATTAGTGGTAATGAATCTAAAATGGCCGCGAGCAAATGGCGTGACATGGGGCAAAGAACTATGGGAGAAAGGAATGCCCTCAATGACATATGCAGACCGGCAGCCAATCAGCAGCCAGCCAGCTTCTGTGATGTCACAGCACTATAAATAGGGCAGCCATGTTATATTCTGCCACTTGTCACTGTGTTTCTTATAAACAAGCATCTCTCTGTAGCAGCACTAGATTGCACTAGTATTGCAAAATACTTCAGATTTTTGAGTAACTGGGGTGAAATACCTTTCAAATACACAGGTGTGTGTCATATACACACCTGTTCCTGAACCAGCATTTTTTATTTTGGGATATTGCTATCTGTGGCAAAGAGTTAATTTTTTTCACTTATTGTGGTGATTCTGTTAAATGCTGATTCATGTAGAGCCCCCCCCCCCCCACCGCGAAAGAGTGTACAGGGTGTCGACGGTAATTTTGCATTGATGTCACTGATCATCAATAGTGGCAATGTCATAGAATGGTGGAGGGTGGAAACAGCTTTAGGAAGAGAGTAGTCAGTTGGTGGCAGCATGAGTAGTTTACAGAGTGGCACAATGTCAGATTGTGGAGGTGGCAGCAGCATGAGTAGTTTACAGAGTGGCACAATGTCAGATTGCGGAGGTGGCAGCAGCAACAGCAGCGGCAACATCGGGCCAGAGAGTGGCACAATGACATTATTTTGAGGTGGCGGCAACTAGGTGACATAATGAGGAGGTGGCGGCAGCAGCAGCATCAAGTCAAAGAGTGGCATGGTGACATAGCCTGGAGATGACAGCAGCAGCAGCATGAGGAGACTTGAGTGGTGAGGTGGCAGCAGCATCAGAAGGCTACATAATGGCCCAGTGAAGAGTGGGGAGGTGGGTGGCAATACCAGTCCATGGTAAAGATGATGGGTGGTAGAAGGAGCAGCTGGCAGCAGATGGGTGGCATTAGGCAGGTGGCAGCATCAGAATAGTAGCTGAGGCAGGTAGCCAGAAGAATCCAGACTCATTTGTCAAAGTTTGGGTGAGGCGGCATGGCTGATCTAATCTGATGCATCAGGTATTGGTGTGTGGAAATCTTGGCTGATCCACGCCTGATTCATCTTGACAAAGGGTAAGTCTCTCCACATTTCGGGTGAACAAGCGAGTTCTCCTTGGGGTAACTATGGCCCCCACTGCACTGAGTCTCCACCTCCACTTGAAAAGAGAGAGACTGCAGGACTACCTACTTGGACATGAGCACGGTCAGCTTCTGCACCGTAGGATGGCTGGACGCATACTGCGGTCTCTTGGTAATTGCCTTGGTGAATGACTGCTGGCACAATGAGTGGCGAGGAACATCTGAACCGGTAGATGATGGGAAAGACAGATAGCTCCTTTCTGCAGATGTGGTGGAGTTTTGACTGCCTAAAATGGGATGCGTGCCACTAGGTGCTGCTGCTGTTGCTGCGGCAGGATGTACCACCACATCTGAGACACGTTTCTCCCAGGCCACTGGATGGTGACTCTGCATATGTTGACGCAGGGCCATGGTGCCAACATAAGGTCCCTGGCCATGCTTCATTTTCTGCCCACAGATTCTACAAATACTCATGTATTGCAAAGAGGTTTCACCTTATAAGTGAAAAAAGTAACTCTTTGGCACAGAGAACAATATCCCAAAATAATAACCTGCCTGTAATGGAGATGTGTGTATGTGAGAAATACACACACTATTTTTCAAGCATAGTTCACCACAATAAGTAAAAAAGTAACTCTATGTAGCTCTACGTGTATCAGCGTTTAACAGGTCATAATCTGTGGAATCATCTGATAATAGTGTAACAGGAGTGCGCTCTTTGATGCTATAGTGGGATCTTGGCCCTCTTCTCGGTTCTTTCTAGCTGGCACTGACATTACCCTGTCAGGCTATATTCCCACTTCAGTTATTGGTCTGTTTTGACCCCCTAACTGCCCAGATACAGTAAATGAAGTGTGAAGCGATTCTAAATGTGGTGCCTGTCATCTGTGTGTCATACTAAAACACAGCATTGTTTCAATACCAAACCATGCTCCCTATGCATATTTCTGCATGGCACAATGTTCTACAACACCATACAGGCTCTCTTCAGTCAGGAAATTGCTGTTTTTTAATGCGATTAGTCGGGAATAGATTCTAAACTAACGGAATTTTTGGGAAAAATTTGACGAATCAGCCGGATAAATTTTTTGAGAAATTCGCTCATCTCTAGTGGTGATTGACCTTAAATGAGTTTTCCCATGTCATTACTTTTGGCTCTGCAGCAAGCTCATTGAAAATTATGAGCTGGCCATTGAAAATGGGGAGATGGCCGCACTTGGGAACTTCTCCCAGTTCATTTCATTGGGTGGTCTGAATACATAGGGCGACATGTATGATCGGGCTTTACGCCTGCTTTCTGGCGTATCCGGCACCTCACCGGCCCGAATTCGCTGTCGGACGCAGGGTTGCGGTGTTAGGCGCAGCGTTTGCCACTTTCGGCTGCGCCTCACATGAAAGGGCGGGCAATGGACGCGGTGTGGGCACGCTGTAGGCGTTCTGGGGCAGTACGCGGCGCGCTCGAAAACTCCGAGGCATGTACAATCGCGAGTCAGCAAAGTGCGGCGCAATGCAGTGCTCGGCAGCTCCGGCAGGCAGACCTGGTTAATTCTGGTCTAAATGGTCCGGCGGAGGCGAAGTGAAGCAAGAACGGAACATGCGAGGAAACAGAAGATCGCAACAGAAATCTCGGCGCTCAGCTCCGTGCTGCATGGAGTATGATTAAAAAAAAATCGCCTTTATAAAGGCGTAAAACATTCTCAGAAAAAGAGCTCAAACCTCAAAACTAAAAAATAAATAAAAAAAAATCACTTTCCAAAAATCTAGAATGGCGCAACATCAAGTATTAGGATATTGGAAATTGCCGGAAAATACAGTAATTCAAATTCTGAAAGCTTTTCTCATTGGTCGGCATAAACCAACCAATCAGAATAGGAGCGACAGTGAACCATTAAAACCTATGGAGAACTATTGACCACTCAACATCAATGGCAGGACAGTTCAAAATACAGTACAAATGCAGAAAAGAGGTGATTGGCTGAGCTAGCGCGGGCTTGGCTTTCTCTGCCAATCAGAATAGGAGCGACAGGGACCCATTATAACCTATGGAGAAGTTACAACCAATCAAAATCAAAGGCGGGACAGTCAAAATATAGTAAAAATGCAGAAAAGAGCTGATTGGCTGAGCTAGCAGGGGCTTGGCTAGCTCAGCCAATCAGAATAGGAGCAACAAAGACCCATTAAAACCTATGGAGAAGAATTGACCAATCAAATTCAAAGGCGGGACAGTTCAAAATACAGTAAAAAGGCAGAAAAGAGCTGATTGGTTGAGCTAGCGGGGGCTTGGCTATTCCGGCCAATCAGAGCGCGAGCTACTTCTCCCATTGTAGTGTATGGAGAGGTTGGCGCAATGAAATCTCGGCTCTCAGCGCCATGCGGCATGGAGTATGATAATAAAAATCATTTTTATTAAGTGTAAAATATTATCAGAAAAAGAGCTGAAACCTTCTATAAACATAAATCAAATAAATCCTGAACAACGCATTTGTCGCCAAGACCGGCGCAACATAATGAATTGCAATAGAGAGAATTGCTGGGAAATACAGTAATTTAAATTGTTTAAGCTCTTCCCATTAGTCGGCATAAGCCAGCCAATCAGAATAGGAGCGACAGTGGCCCATTCTAACCTATGAAGGAGTATTGACCAATCAGAATAGGAGCGACATGGACCCATTATAACCTATGGAGAAGTATGGACCAATCAAAATCAAAGGCGGGACAGTTCAAAATACAATAAAAATACAGAAAAGAGCTGATTGGTTGAGCTAGCGGGGGCTTGGCTATTCCAGCCAATCAGAGCGCAAGCTACTTCTCCCATTGTAAGCTATGGAGAGATCGGCGCAATGCAATCTCGGCGCTCAGCGCCGTGCGGCATGGAGTATGAATAAAAAAAATCATTTTTATGAAGTGTAAAACATTATCAGATAAAGAGCTGAAACCTTCTCTAAAAATAAATCACTCAAATCCTTAACAACGCGTTTGACGCCGAGACCGGCACTACATAAGGAATTGGGTTATAGAGAATTGCCGGGAAATACGGTAATTCAAATTGTTTAAGCTCTTCTCATTGGTCGGCATAAACCAGCCAATCAGAATAGGAGCGACAGTGGCCCATTCTAACCTAGGGGGGGGTATTGACCAATCAGAATAGGAGCGACAGGGACCCATTATAAGCTATGGAGAAATATTGACCAATAATATTCAAAGGCGGGACAGTTCAAAATACAGTAAAAAGGCAGAAAAGAGCTGATTGGTTGAGCTAGCGGGGGCTTGGCTATCCCAGCCAATCAGAGCGCGAGCTACTTTCTCATGGAGTTCTATGGGAAAAGAAATGCAGAGCGAGCTCTGTTTGTGATTGGCTAAGTTAAAAGAGGTGCGGGTATTTGGACCAATGGGAGAGCGAGCGACGCCCTTATGGGTTTTCTAATACAATCAGGAATAAAACTGTACATGTCCAAAATCAAATGATTAGACTACAGAAGTTGTACCGTTTTTTATATAAAATGAAAAATAGTATGGGGGTAACGGAAAAAAATATTAATTCAATAAAATCATTTCTTTATTTTTGTTACACCCATAATATTGATCCTTGGCTAACGAAAATAAAGAAATAAACATGATTTTATTGAATTAATATTTTTTTTCTTTACCCCTATATTATTGTTCATTTTATATACACATCAGGACAACTTCTGTAGTCTTATCATTTGATTTCGGCCATGTACTGTTTTATTCCTGATTGCATTAGAAAACCCATAAGGGTTTGAGTGATTTATTTTTAGAGAAGTTTTCAGCTCTTTATCTGATAATGTTTTACACTTCATAAAAATGATTTTTTTAATTCATACTCCATGCCGCACGGCGCTGAGCGTCGAGATTGCATTGTGCCGATCTCTCCATAGACTACAATGGGAGAAGTAGCTTGCGCTCTGATTGGCTAGAATAGCCAAGCCCCCGCTAGCTCAACCAATCAGCTCTTTTCTGTATTTTTACTGTATTTTGAACTGTCCCGCCTTTGATTTTGATTGGTCCATACTTCTCCATAGGATATAATGGGTCTTTGTCGCTCCTATTCTGATTGGGTGGTTTATGCCGACCAATGAGAAACGCTTACAGAATTTGAATTACTGTATTTCCCGGCAATTCTCTCTATTGCAATTCCTTATGTAGCGCTGATCTCGGAAACAAACGCGTTGTTCGGGATTTAATTGATTTATGTTTATAGAAGGTTTGAACTCTTTTTCAGAGAATAGCTTACAACTAATACAAATGATTTTTTTAATCATACTCCATGCCGCACGGCGCTGAGAGCGGAGATTTCATTGAGCCGATCTCTCCATAGACTACAATGGGAGAAGTAGCTCGCGCTCTGATTGGCTGGGATAGCCAAGCCCCCACTAGCTCAACCAATCAGCTCTATTCTGCATTTTTACAGTATTTTGAACTGTCCCACCTTTGATTTTGATTGGTTCAAACTTCTCCATAGGCTATAATCGGTCCCTGTCGCTCCTATTCTGATTGGCCAAGATAGCCAAGCCCCCGCTAGCTCAACCAATCAGCTCTTTTCTGCATTTTTACTGTATTTTGAACTGTCCCGCCTTTGATTCTGATTGTTCAATATTTCTCCATAGGTTTTAATGGGTCTCTGCCGCTCCTATTCTGATTGGCTGAGCTAGCCAATACCCCGCTAGCTTAACCAATCATCTCTTTTCTTCATTTTTACTGTATTTTGAACTGTCCCGCCTTTGATTCTGATTGGTCAATATTTTTCCATAGGTTTAAATGGGTCTCTGCCGCTCCTATTCTGATTGGCAGAGCTAGCCAATCCCCCGCTAGCTTAACCAATCAGCTCTTTTCTGCATTTTTACTGTATTTTGAACTGTCCCGTCTTTGAATTTGATTGGTCAATTCTTCTCCATAGGATTTAATGGTTCACTGTCGCTCCTATTCTGATTGGCCGGTTTCTGCCGACCAATGAGAATAGCTTTCAGAATTTTAATTACTGTATTTCCCGGCAATTTCCAATATCCTAATTCTTGATATTGCGCCGTTCTAGATTTTGGGAAAGTGATTTTTTAATGTATTTTTTATTTTTGAGGTTTGAGCTCTTTTCTGATAATGTTTTCCGCCTTTATAAAGGCGATTTTTGATTCATACTCCGCACCGACATGTTGAATGATTTCTCGCTGTTTTCCAGCCTGTCTCGAATCGGAACACATCTTCGGCGCAGTCCCTTTTGCGCCTAAGTCCCACACTGCGCTCCACACACTGGCGAGGTGCAGGGATCTTTTCCCCGCATGTATGAGCGCACCTTCTCGGACAGCGAATCTTAGGCGCAGCCCCGCATGGCGCCTCAGTCCCCGCACTGCGCCCCACACACTGGCGAGGCGCTTCGGACTTTACACCGCATGTATGAGCACACTACCTCCGGCGGCGAATCTCGGGCGCAGCCCCGCACTGCGCCTAAGTCCCGCACTGCACCTCACACACTGGTGAGGCGCGGCAGACTTTTCATGGTATGTATGAGTGCGCCCCGGCGCCGACATAAATCAGGCGCAGCTTTCACTAGAAATCAGGCGAAACGGCGGGCTCCGACCAGCGAGAATCATACATGTCGCCCATAGAGTGAGAGCACTCAGCTGCATTCGGTAATCCCATAGAAATAAATAGGGAGAGCTGGAAAAGTACGGTTATCTCCCTATTCTCAGTAGTGTAAGTAATGAGATAGGAAAACTCAGTTAAGGAAAGCTTATGATTAAAGGAACTTGGGAAAAAGTGATAAACAGTATTACACCTACTGGAAAGCTAAGGATGTGGTAAATAACACATGGATTCAAAGAATTGATTCACAGAGAGATTTACTGTGTCTTGCCCTAATTATATTTTAAAAGGCTCATGGGAAAGGAGTTGGGACTCTTCAGCACCAACTATTGGATGTTGCATTCCTCAAGTCACATCCAACTCACTGAACCTTATACTGTGAATGGGATTAATAAAACTGTACCAGACAGTTCATCTGCAGACAGTTTTATCAGGGCATTTTCCCCTTATCAGTGCAGAGTATAACACTGGCTGGCTGGGTGAGAGGCAGTAGATATAGCTCAAAAAGATTAATGTTTCTTACTAGAAAAAGTCACCATGGCGGTGTGTAGAGATTTTTTTTCCCTTGATAGCTCTACTGAAATTTAAATATATTGTAATGCTCATGGGAAAAGAGTAAGGACTCTACAGTGCCACCTATTGGATGTAGCCCTCTTCAAGTAACATCCTACCCACTGAGCCTGTCCTATTCATTCATGCCATTTGATAGGCATAACACAGGCATAACATTATACATATCACACAAACAGAGCTGAATTGGCACTATACTGGCAGAGGAGAAAGGTAAAAGTAGGTTGATATGTATAATGGTAGCCACCTTTCTTTGTTTAAAGAACTGACACTTTAATACATGTAAAATAGTGCATACCTCTATCAATAGACATAAGGGAATTAGCTGGTGGCAGACAAATCTGGTATCCCTTTATTTGCCATGAGAACAAAGGATAAAACATGTTAAAATAAATGAAGCTTGATCCTCATTTCCTTGAACATCTTCCATCAGGAAGATAGTTGGCCGAGCCCCTATAATCATTCGGTTAGGCTTCCATTTATATAATGTCTATGGCCATCTCACTTTATAGCAGTTGGCCATATAGAAAAACCAGTAACAGGACGTTCCAACTATTATGAGCCATCCTAGTACTGATTGCCTTATGTAAGGCAGAGGGACCTTTTGGGTCCTTGGAAAAACAGATCCTGTGGCACCCTCTGAACCCCAAAATGTTATACCATTGATCTTTAGTGTATAGCCACCTTTATTTATAGGGATATTAAGTTGTTTTTGTAGGTGCATTACTGGTGACTTGATGTTCTTTACTAGTGTTGAGCGATTATTATCGTCAAAGTTGAAATCAGCACGGTATTTACGTTGATCGGATTTTTTAGATCACGCGATAATTTAGGTTAAAATCTGTGCATAATCTATTAATATTGCGCCATTTTCGGCGCTTCCTATCATTTTGGCGGCCAGCAAATCAGCTTACAGAATAGAGCAGGGTAAAGATGTGTGTGCGACGTTCATGCTGGGATGTGTATGGTTGCGATTGGTGAAAAATCACATGACCCCCGTTTTTACATAGAACAGGCCCTTCCTTTTTCATGATCATGTTTGTCAGCATTCCATAGCAGTGGGACGTGCGCCCCTGCCTCTGTCCAAACAGCTCAGCAAACACCCTTCAGCGAAATTATTCTATTTTTTCACAGAGACAGCTCTACTTTTAGCTGTGATCCTTAGAAGTTAGTTAGATCAGAAATTGCAGATTTTAGGTATTTAGGCAGAGAATTTTAAAGGAGCATCTACCGCTGTAAAGTAAACGGGAGGGGGCGGGGGGGGGGGGGGGGGGCGCGGGCGAACACAGACAAGCTCTATAAAGAATATTGGGTATTGTACAGCCAAAACTTTGTTTAGACAATGCAATGTCTTATATTAGGATACAGATCTTTTTCTAGTTTAAATGCAGGTCTATTTGTTAGGTGCAAAACTCCACTTTTATTATCAGTATACATTCAGATAGGTGTTATTTTTAATTTTGCCGGTCAAACTTTGTTGATATAGACACCTTGCAGTTAAATTTGAATACAGCAATTTTGTAGTCACCACAGGTTGATAAAGGGGCCAAAAAATACCTTTTATTATCCGTATACTTTTTAAGATACGTGTTTTTTTTTTACTTGGCACAGGCAGCTGTGTTGATTTAAACCCCTTGCAGTTAAATTTGAATCAGCAAAATTTGTAGTCACCACAGGTGTACTGATAGGTGCCAAAAATACCTTTTAATATCCGTATTACATTTTAGAAGGTGTTTTTTTTCACTTTTGGTCAGTCAAGCTTTGTTGATAGAGCTACCTTGCAGTTAAATTTGAATCCAGCACTTTTGTAGTCACCACTAGTGTTGAGCGATTACGTTGGCCATCGACATAGGTCGCTGGTCGATAGTCGACCATCATCGACAAGATAGTCGATGGTGGATGATAGATTATGATTTGATGACCAAATTAAAGTCTATGGAGGGGCAAAAAACACCTTCATTCTTCTAAAACCCAAACATGGATGGAGAAGCTGGAATTAAAATCCACAACAGTCAATGGATACAAGCTACATCTTAGGCAAACAACTTAGGTTATAAAGCCACAGAAAAAAATCACAGACCATTCACTATCCCTGTCTTGTACCACAGAAAGACCCTTAAACCTGCATCACCCCCAAATAAAAAATGACAGAAGGCAGTATGATTTGAACCATCATTTTAAATTGAACTGGACATTGAATATCCCTGTCCTGGAACGCAGCATGAGCCCCAACCTGCATGACCCCCAGATTTAAAAAGTGCCGGAAAAAGGAGTCTTTAACCACCATTTTAGTTTCACTGGACATTGACTATCCCTGTCCTGGGCCAAAAGCATGAGCCCCAAACCTGCATGACCCCCGATTAAAAAGTGCCCTAAAAAGGAGCCTTTCAACCCCCATTTTATTTTACTTGGGCATTGACTATACCTGTCCTGGGCCACAGCATGAGCCCCAAACCTGCATGACCCCAGATTTAAATAGTGCCGGAAAATGGAGTCTTTCAACCACCATTTTAGTTTCACTGGACATTGACAATACCAGTCCTATGCCACAGCATGAGCCCCAAACCTGCATGACCCCATTTTAAAAAGTGCCGGAAAAAGGAGTCTTTCAACCACCATTTTAGTTGAACTGGACATATATTTGTCCTGTCCGGGGGTAGCGTATGCCCCTCCGTATGAAGTTCGGCCCAAATTGACCCTTCACTTGGAAATACTGGAGGTTAACTCTCCTGTTACCCCCATGTGCCCACTTTCGTGGCTCACTTTTTCGGACTTTACTCAACGTGCTGTTGTAATTGTTTCTGTACTTTGTTCTCTGTCCGTGCTCCATACTCCATGTCCTCTGAATAACCTACATTGGTCAAGTTTTCCTGTACCTCCCTTTACAGTTCAGAGGAATTTTTTACCAGCTATTTTGTACATGCAAATTTTTTAGTAGTTTAATTCTAGAAAACACATTTTTAAAATAGGATGGAATCCCACCAGTCTTTGTTTCTCTTTTTTAATTGTATTAATGGGTTGTCTCAATACAGGGATTGATAGCTCTGTTAAAGATCTTGCAAAAACAAGTCATTTTGCAATATGTGTCCATTAACAGTGCCCCTACCTTTTCCCTGTTTCGGACGCACCATCACCCTTGACCCCACTCTTGAAAATTTTGTGGGGGAAAACAAATGTCTTTTTAGAAACAACTTTTTTTTTAAAATTTGGCCTTTTAGTTTTTGCTAATGTCCACCCAAAAATCCCCCCAAAAAATTTTTCAAAACATGACCCATGAGCCATTTTTTTGACAATTGTGAAGAAAAAATTGTTTTGTTAGAAAAAAAATTTTTTTTTAAATTAGGCCCTGAGTATGGCTGCATGTCACAGCAAAATCCCCCCAAAAATTAAAAAGGCTTGCCCCTTGAGCCACTTTGGAAAATTTGAAGAAAAATGCCCCGTTAGAAAAAAATTTTTTTTAAAATTTAGGCCCTTTGTTTAGCTGCATTTCAAAGCAAAAATCCCCCAAAATTAAAAGCTTGCCCTTGACCCACTTTTGACAATTGTAAAGAAAAAATGTCGTTAGAAAAAAAAAAATTTTTATAATAGGCCCTGTAGTTTTGCTGCTTTTAAAAGCAGAATGCCCCAAAAATTTTTAAAAAAATTTAAACTTCTCAGCCACTGTTAAAAAAATTTTGAGGGGAAAGCCACTTAAAAAGCCACTTTTCTGAAAAAAAGGACCATGATTATTGCTGTATCTCACAGAAAAATTTGACCCCAAAAAATTTTAAATTATGCCTTCTCAGCCATTTTAAAAAATTTGTGGGGGAAAGCCACTTAGAAGTCACATTTCGGGTTAAAAAGGGAAACCATAATTTTTTGCTGTATTTTCACGGGCAACATGACCCCCAAAACCTTTGACAATGCGAAAACTTCAAAAGAAAAAGTGGTAAAGGGAAAGGGGTGTTGTCATGAAACCTTGCTGTCTTTTCATTTCCCCTCACGGGAAAAAACCAGCAAAGGGAACTGTTGGGAAAAGAGAAAAAAAAAATTGCAGTAAGAAATTTATCATTTTAAAAAAAAGTTTTCAAGGGACCATTTCTGTTTGGGAAAAGGAATGTGAAGTAGAACCCACAAAATAATCAGTTACCTCGGCAAAAATTTGGGGGGACAGCATCATCGGGGATCCCTGCCTGATTCATTTGGGTGAAAGTCACCATGATCCCCATTTTCTTTGGAAAGCCGGATGGTTTGGCTGTAATGACTCCTCCGCTGTGCTGAAGGGCCCCTCAGATTGACGCTGGTGCTTGGGGGACGACCATCTATGGCGTGGCAAGCGAGCTCGGGCCATTCATCCCTTTTGGATACCCCGAAATCTATTGGGTTTCCCGGGAAAAACATACAAAAAAAACGGTGGGGGGGGCGCAGATTGTCGTGCACCATGATTTAAGCTGATCTCTGTGTGTTGGATGTGTGCCCTGCATTGCATGCATTTGGGTGAGGTGGTAAATTTAAAGTTTCCAAGGCACCCCATTAGGCCCTTTTGCCACCTTGC